>WAAB01001912.1:0-47515 GCA_013389865.1 Piaya cayana
TCTATGATTCTATGAATATTTCACGTGCTAAGTCACTTTGTGTGCGCAGACCTACACATCCCACTTGCATTTTCTGCCAGCCCTGTACTTCCCATGGTTTTCACGGCATTTCTTCTCTATTATTTTTACACCACCAGAAATATTTCTACCCAAGTTTGGCAAGCTGTGCAGGTAATTTGAAAGCAAAATGGAAAAAAAATTAAAAATAAATCAGTAACAAAGTTTTTGCTGCTTGTTCCCAAGAAAGAAAAAACAAGTCTTTATATAAAAGTTAGGGCTACGTATATTTATTACATGATTCTCCTCATGCAAATCTGGGGAAGAAGCCAGAGGATAGCACGGGTATGAAAAAACAAAAGAAGAGTGAAGAGATAAAACAGCTATTTAAAACCAAGACAAACACAGGAGCCTCTCAGCCAGGCAACCCATCACTCTCATCACCCTAAAGTGGATCCTCTGCCACAGGCACAACTACCTGGGTGTTCACTGACTTACTCTACATTTTAGTCAAGCCGTGTTCTCAATCATCACTTGTTCTTGCAGGCTGGGTATTACCACCTCCCTGAAATTTGTGTGAAAGACATTGTGTTGTTTTGTTTTGTTTTTTAAAAAAACATTGAAGTGGCTTCTAAATAACTAGAAAAAACGGGGGGAAAATGCCTCCTTTTTCAAAATAGTAAGCTTTCATAATCTATTACAACTTACTTTCCAACTTAAATCACTCTTTGCTTAAGTATTTTACTATATCCCAAGTATAGCTGGAACCATACCCTCATACAAAACCAGAAAACATCAGTGCAAAGTGAATTCTTTGAAAATTTATGTTCCAAAGAGTGTTTTCTGAATATAACACCACTCCACAGTTTGGTGAACAACTCCACAACAAAGTAGTGAAACAGGCTTTCAGGTGCTTAAATATCTTCCTGTAGTGCAGGAGAGAGTACAAAGGATCACCACAAGCTCGCAGCCTTTCAACTACAGCTTAATAAACATAACTGAAAAAATACTGTATGTCTAAAAAGCTAAACTGAGTTTCTCAACATAGGGAAGTAATCTGTTAAAAAAAAAGAAAGCAAAAGCTTGATTATCCTTTTTATTAAGCACACACACTTATCCAGGTAACGACAAAAGCAAACTAACAGCAACATCCTAAAGAACTTCAGCAATACTAGTGACTGTTAGTAGAGAGAAGTGGGAGTCCTTATATTGCAGTTGATTTAATCAGAAATCAAAACCAACAAATTTAAAATATCTGTTCACTTAATGCTAGATTTTTTTCTTTCTCAAATATGCTTTGACAGTCTCTTCCACCTAAATACTATCTCCCTTGAGATAAGAATTACACAGTTGCTTTCAGTCTCTGGTAAATTCTGTCAAGTTGCAACCTTTCAAAATATACCTACAAGTATCAGTATACAGTGTCCCTCCCTTTTATTTGTAGTATTACATTACAAATATTATATGACATTGCTAGCACAGTACTTAAGTCAGGCAATGCTTTATTAACGTGCTATTTATATTCAGACAGAAACCCCAAAAAGATCTTAAAAACCCACAACATATGCACTTACTAGAATATTGCATCAAGACAATCTTTTTCAAAGCCTATAAATTAATGCTTATCTACTGTAGCCCACATTATATGAAGATAAGTTCAGCGATCGTAATCCAATCCTTACCTCAAGCAAAAGCTTTTCTTTAAAAAAACCAAACAATCAAAACAAAAGAACTCCACACTGGTTATATTCAGACAGATATTCTCCTTTCCTAAATTTAGCTTATTCCTTACTTGCATGTTGTAAACTACACCACAAACGTGGGGAGATACAGCACCCTTGATATGCCAGATTTCATGAAAATTATTTTTGCATAGTTATTTACAACTTCTACAAAACAATTTATGGAAGCCTTCTTTTGAAGTTGCCATGTGTTTCCATGTGTTACACATATAGTAAATACCAAAAGTGAAAAAGTAACTCAAAACTGTGCTTGAGGAAAAATTTCTGAATCATGACAAATGAAATCAAAGTTGCTGCATCTCAAGTCAGAAATACACTGAGAGAGGTCAAATTTACAGCATCACTTAAATATGAATTAAACTTAACATAACTGAAGGATTATTGCTGCTAATCTATATTCAGAAACTATAATTTAAAACATTTTAGGAGGAGAAACTTGAAAACATTAAGTAATGCATTCTGCAGCTTTAAAGGGAGGATTCACTTATTTTTAAAAATGTGAAGGTTCTGGTCCCAGCCTCAGCCGACACAATGCTTAAAGCATGTGCATAAGATAGGACACGGTAGAACACCAGGTTGCTCTCTTCAGTCTTAATGTAAATCACAATTGCCACTGTTCAGCCTTGTGGACATTAGCATTTCTTCCAGCATATTTGTTAGTTCTGCCTCGTTTTTCCTCCCATGTAAGGGATATACACCTAAGTTCTTTCCATTTCATTTAGATCAAAATGACTGCACAGAGTACCAACTCACCTAAACCTAAACTAAGAAAGAATTACTCTAAATATCTCACATTCTATTGCCAGCCCTACAGATTAACTATAATGGGGGATGAATGCAAAGATTAAGAATGCAAGTTTAGGTTTTTAAGTGGAAGCAATGTTTTTTAAGAGCTTCCACATTCAAAAGAAAAGCAACAACAGCACTAGAAGATAAAGTCTGGTGAGTCTTCATATGTTTTACAAAGTATTCAAAGGCTCTCTAGAAATTTTATAGAAAAAAAGACCTATAGAATTAGAAGTTAACTTGACTGCAAGTGATGACCCCTCTTAAACATCAAATAGGTTAAGAAAAGTTAGAATGATAAATTCATAGTTACATGACATCTCCTTCTCCTTGTCCCTTCCCACCAAAATGTCATTAAAATATCCCATGAAAGTAATAACTAATACACCAATAAAAAATACTAATGCAATTGAGCCTCCTCGTTTATGATAGTAATTTTTAAGCCACAAAATTTTTACCAAAAAAAACCACTACTCAAGTTCCTAACAAGAGGTAACTACACTGAAGCTGTGACTCCCACACAAGAACAAACCCATATTTTACCAAAGCACTCCAGTTTAATAATTCTGCATTATTCTTTAGATTAAGAAAGAAGTGAGAATTCTGAAAGGCATTCTGCAAACTTTGTAATTTTCTGTTTGTGTAATATGTAACCACCATACACAAGCGAAGGCAGATCCAGGCATATTGGAATCCAGCTTAAGAAGTCCAGGGGGTGGGGAGGGAAGGCAGTGGCAGGGATGGGAGAAGGAAATCAATGAATCATATTCCCACTTGGTCATTTGTCCTTTTCTTTGTATTATTTACACTGAGAAAGATCACACATATGAGCTTTAACTGTCAGCATCTTTTGTTGTGACATCCACATCACATGTTTATCTCTAGTATCTCCTTTTTAATTTTACAAAAGTCTTAAATTATTTGCTACTGCCAAATAATTATATTTAATAAACTATGAAAATTATACAAATGGTTCTGAAGATTCTGAGGATAACCATAAACATTTCAACATCAAATTATGTCTTATATTAGGAATGGAGAAATTCTAACATGCATAGGAGGAAGTATAAAAAAAACTGCTCAGTGCTCCCAATAGAGACGGAAAAAAACACAGAAGGAAGCTACACTGAGTTTTACGTGGCTTCACTGAAAGTTTCTGTTTTACTGAAAAGGAGAGGGAAGCTGGACAGTAAAGGAAACTGGGAATGATATCACGAAGTGTAAGTATATCAACTTATATCATACCCTCTTATAATGGTAAATTTCCTTGTATTTCTGAAATCCTTGAAACACTACTAAATAAAATGTCATACCTTTGACTATCCAAAACTTGTAGCTCCTTAAAGATCAGCTAGTTGTATACATACATGCACAAGCATAAACACACACAGAATTCTGAGAAATCTGGAATTGTGTAAACGTTATGATGCATAGTATCATAGTATATTTTCCGAAAAGCAAACGTAACATCACTTCTCTTGAGTGTTTTCAGTCAAAACACTGGAGTGGGTAAGAGAAGTACAAATATGTGAACTACACTTACTGTTTTCCAAGATGTAACAGAAATGAAAACTAAGAAATAAAGTTTTCTTTACTCTATTTAAATAATAAGGTATCATTGAACTTTTAAAAAAAATCCTGGTTTAATTTTAGAGAAAGAAGAAACATTTTATTCTTGAGCACTATACAGGCTCAAAGAACTTAAAAGGGGGAAAAAGAACTTGCAATAAAAAACATTAAAGGTTCAACTGATGACAATGAAGATCAGGATCTAATTATTTTCTTTTTTTACATACAAGAATTCTAAGAAACTTGTAACAGCCATAATCATCACCTTCAGGAAACTACAAAAAATTTAGCTTTTAAATTAATGTTTAATAAGGGATAAAAAGTACCCTTCAAAGAGAAATTATTCTACAATGTAACTTGTACTGACAGTATTGTTCAAGAGTTTAGATATAAAATGAGAAAATTTATTCTCCCATGAACCATGCTCATACAAAAAAATCGGATTATTGATTTTCATTATCTTGTTTTTATTTATTTTGTTTGTTACCATCTTCTGCTCTACTAAACTACCAAGTTTTATTATTTTTTGTTTCTGTTAACTATATGATACAAATTCCCACGAGCTATACTGTTACCTAGCCAACAAACAAGAATAGCAGTACTTGTGCTGGTACCCAAGCAAAAAGCAAAGTTTTAATTTAATTTCACTTTATTTTCATCGCATGCATCCTATCAACAACTTGGAATTCCATCCTTAAGTTTCTGAAATCAGACATACTTCACACTACACAGAATTCAAAGAAAAAAAACCCCATACAACCAAAACATAAGTTAATATCAAGTTCACCTACAAGCCTCCCTCTAGAAAAATGGGGGGTTTTTTAAAAATTGAATTTTCTGGGCCAATCACTGCTTGTTCCATTTTACACATTCATACAGTTCTGAAATGTTTTGCAACTTATACATTGCTAAATGCTTGATTTTTGCAGAAGCTGAATAAAAAGACCACTAACTCCTCGCTAGAAGATACCCACACAAATCCAAACCACGAAACTTCCCTGTTTTTATCCCTTTGAAATAGTACTTTATTTTGTAATGACAACAGGACTGCCTTTGATTATGCTGAAAAGGTAAAACTTCCTCTTCTGTTGTTTTTTTTTCCTCACTGAGCTTCATTTCTGAATGAGGGAAAGGGTGGCAGCCAATAGGTCAAATAACTTGAAGGCTTACTTGAGCTCACTAGGAAAGCAATTTTACTGCCAAATACTTTGAGCTCAAATATTTATAGAACAAGTTTGTTTCTCTTCTGTAACTAGTCAAAAGTTTTGTTTGTGAAAGTTTAAATATTCAAAATTTTCTATTCATAAAGGTATTTGCAAAGTGTGGTATGGATACACATTTTGAGAGAGGGGTAAAGAAATACAGTAACCACAAAGCATGCTACTGAAAATCTCCTGAATGGAAATTACGGTTTCAAAACAGAAAAGCTTTCAAGGCACAGTATTGTGAAAGGAAGGTATCTTTGATGTAAATCCAGGATTAAGAGCTTTTTAGGCAGATCTTTCATGACAGTAGAGATGACTGCCTGTTGTTCTTTCTTCTGCTAAAACTGGCCATCTGGTTTCAAAATTAATGAGTAGCATATTAAGACAGCATTTTCTTAAAGGTTCCTGCCACAATTTGTAAAAGTTACCTTGAAAAGTTTTAATCATCAAACTGCCAGATTCATTAAATAGGATTTTCCAGCTCTTTTTTTTTCCTAAGCATTCCACACTTATCTCCCCCCAAATCAGAGGACTTCCTGCCCTGTATCCACATCAGGTTTTAAAGAAATGTGGAAAATTATTGATACTTTCTAACCTGTCCTGAGAAATACAGTATTACAGAAAGGACTAAAACCTAGAATCAACTTAAAGAGCTGCTGCTTTTGCTCTAAATAATCATAGAATCACCAGGTTGGAAGAGACCCACTGGATCAAGTCCAACCATTCCTACCAGTCTCTAAACCATGCCCCTCAGTACCTCATCCACCCACACCTTAAACACCTCCAGGGAAAGTGAGTCAACCACCTCCCTGGGCAGACCGTTCCACTGCCTAACAACCCCTTCTGTGAAGAATTTTTTCCTTATGTTGAGCATGAACCTCCCCTGGCAGAGCTTGAGGCCATTCCCTCTCNCTCATGTTCAGTTGGTTGTCAACCAACACTCCCAGGTCCTTCTCCTCCTGGCAGCTTTCCAGCCAGGCTTCTCCCAGTCTGTAGCTTTGCTTAGCTTTGTTGTGCCCCAAGTGCAAAATGATGGCAAAATGGTAACAAGTTTGCTACAAGTCAATGGAAGCAAACCCAAACCTATACTTCTACAAGCGAAGTTATGACAGAATTATCCCTGATATTTTAAAGGTATCACACACATTGTGACCACATAAGCTTCCTTTAAGAACAATTTTTTAATGGCACAACAGAGATGTAAGCAGGAGGATGACGGAAGTATCATTTTTCATTGCAGAACACCAATGATACCAATGGGTCAGAATCATAGCACAAGAGGTAGGAAATTATAACAACCACCCCCACATGGCCCGTAGACTGAAAATACAACCAAAGATAGATGTTCTCTCTAGTTTTCAGTGGAGTTTAGAACAAATTCAGATGACTTCTCTATATCCTAATAACATTACTGAAAAAACAAGAATGCAACTCCTTTGCTAATTGATTTGTAGGTTTTTTAGAATTACATTTTTTTTACCTGTTTGACAGCTATCACCTTTGTGGGGAACAACCTCCAGCATGAAGACGAATCAGTAAGAGACAATGCTCAGCTTTCTAGCCAAAGAGCACTGGAGCACTATGAATGCCACAGTAGCCTACCCACAAGAGGTTCCTGCTAAGCACAGAGCCCTGAGAATCCAAGGATATTATATGGGTATCAGGCTATAAATAATTACAGTAGCCTTCCCTTTGTAGCTGGTGGTTAGGCTCTTTCTGACATCTGGCTTCAAGAGGCCAGACTCATCCACGGAGCATTTTCCTTTGTCTTTCTTGCTACTACGGAGCAGAGGGAACGTCTCAAAACCACATTTCATGCTCACTCATAGCTCTTGACTTCCTTTTTACCAACAAAGTGACTCATTCTTCTTAACATTAAACTCTCCTCCTCTCCCCACACACACATATACTTTGAGATCCACCAGTTTTACTACTACAGTTTCGTAAAATCTTTACTTTGGCAGCCACTGCTATAACAGAATCTTTTTTCTTAAATAACACTAAGCACAATTTTGCATTTATCAGTTTCAAAATAAACCGGATACAAAGCTGAGACTGAAATTTGCTTAGTTAGCCTCAACAGACCTGCCCCCACACACAAAATTTATTTTTAACAACTGTTTATTTCTAAAAGCATAAAAATATTATCTGTTACATACCACGTTACTGAACTGACACTGATTAAAAGAACATTACTGCACCTTATTTTTAGGGCTTTACATTTATAATAAAATTCAGTGAACCCACATTTCTTCTGAATTAAGTTGTGCTAGGATTCCAGGTCAGGTGATAAAAGTATTATCAGGAAGGCATCCATTATATGAAACATCTCTGTTGTCATGTTTTACAGCTTTTTACCTGAGTAGACTTATCTTTCATACATGAAGGGTAGCGTACGTGGGGATCACGTGGCCACTGTCCTGTGAGGTAAGGTCCTGTTATTGTGTCCAAAGAAGAAGTTCGCCTTATGGTACCAGAAGTTCTGATTTGCTGGGATTTTGGCCTGTCCACTGCAGAAAACCAGAACAAAATCAGCAGAAAAGTCAGGCTAAATCTGATATTAAATGTTAAATGCTAGCTATGACACACGATGGCAAGAATACATCAGAAACCTTTGTCTAAATGCCAAGCTGAAAAGAATGCCATCACATCATGGCAAAAAAACACCAGACAAAGGAGAAAGAATACGATAGGGAAAACAACAGTTACAAAACCCCATCAATGCTTATAGTTGATATCTGCAAAGTACCAGGCTACTTACGCAATATATTTTCATCAACAAAAACCATCAAGCAAATCTACACTGATGATGCAACTCATGAGAGCTAGACACAAAGAAATAGAAAATGTAACATAGTATCATATTGAGTTACTATATTTTTTTAAAGTCTGCCTACTTAGTTTTCGAAATATTAAAACACAAATCATGACAAAAATTATAATTCCTAAGATGATGTATATCCCATTTCTTGCTCTTGTGCACATGATTCCATATTATTTACAAGACCTCAGTACAGACCTCAGCAAGCTGAGAAGTGTGTGACTCTATTTCCTTCTGACACACCTCAGGTCACGGCAACTAACATGTTCGTCTACTAATCACAGTGCCTGCAGACTCTGACTCCTCCTTGTACTTCTCTCCTCATATACCTAGATCATGGAACATTGTTTCCCTGCATTTTATTTGGAAAGCAGAGAGTAGAGGGATTCATGAGATTGATGTGGGAAAGAACAGAGTTTTACAGCATGCTCTCCGGATTGTCTCCTTTGTCCTTTAGGCAAAATTACTTCATACACTCATTTTCTAGACTTTACATAAGCAAAAATAAGTCCTAAATTACAGCTACTGTCTATCTTGCTCACCCCTACTTAAGTAAGTTTGCAAGTGAGATTACATTCAAGCCAGTCACATGCTATGCACTGATCCGACCCAACAAAACCTTACTCTGCTCAGAACTTGTGAGCAGACCTGCTGCCATTCTTGGAACACCAAACATGGGCCCTGACCTACCTCCACATGCATTTGCTCTTTGTATATCATCTAGAATTGATGGATCTCAAAAGGCAGACTCCCATCACCTCTGTTTTATATAGCATTCAGCACAATGATTAAGGTACAGGTTGTTGAACTGATGCAGCATTCTTACAGTATCATATAAGAACATGATAATGTTAAACCAGACCATGTTAGTGAAATGCAGAGCTGCTATAACACTTCATGAACAACTAATTTTAGGTAAGAATACTAAATAATGTTATGAATTGGAAGCATAATAGTATATCATACTGCCTTTGTATAATACAATTGTTTGAATTGCAATGTTATTTGTAAACCAAATCCCTACAATTTCAAACAGATCTATCCTCACAAGATTCCAATCATGATCAATTTGCATTTTAAGAAAGTTTTTTGAACTAGTAAACATAAGAAAGTCTGAAATCCAAAACAAAAGTGACAAATTTTAAACATGAAACCAGTATTTAAAATGTGCTGTAATAGAGAAGTACCTAAAGGGTGCACACCTACAAAGCATTCTTCCAACCTTCACTTCCATGCTATGGCACTATGCTACTTCCTCAGGTAGCCCGAGTTTTGAAGATCCCTTGAGAAGCTGATTATCAAAAATACATTACATGTGAAAATTTACAAATTCCTATTTACTATATACTTATTTCTCTATGGTAATCTTGGAAGGAGACTGCAGGACACTGTCAAACCCTGAAGCTAGAAGGAAAGTTCAAGGCAATCTAAGTCCCTATTACCCTTCACTATTTTTTCTGAATCACAGGAAACAAACCAAGGGCGTCCCTTCTCAACTGCATTAACCAGTCCAAGTAACCCCTAATGTAATGCCTATCCCATTCCACTGCCGTCTGCACTCTTTCCATGTATTTCAAGATGGCATGCATAGATGTATGAAGCCATGTAAGTAAGGTGATTCACCAAGTTAAACAAAGAAAACTAAAACCAACCCCCCAAAAATGTCATAAATACACGTTTCCCCATTACAGGCAGGTTAATAATCACAGGAAAGCCAGGAGGAACGAGGTTCTAAACCTCCCTTGGAGCAACCTGAAACCATTTCCTTGTGGCCTACTGCTTGTTACCTGAGAGAAGAGACCAACACCAGCCTTGCTACAACCTCCTTTCAGGTGGTTGTGGAAAGCAATACCGTCTCCCTTCCCTTTTCTGGACATGTTCCAGCAGCTCTATGTCTTTCTTGTAGTGAGGGGCACACAACACAGTATTTGAGGTGCAGCCTCACCTGCACCAAATACAGGGGCACTTCCAATAGAAGGCAAATACGATCCTGGCTTCTTTGCCACCTGGGCACATTGCTGGCCCATATACAGCCAACTATTGACAAACACCCTCAAGTCTATTTCCATAGGGCAGCTTTCCAGCCCATCATCCCTAAGCCTGTAATATCGCCACAGACGGGATCTACAAGCATGAACTTCTACAAATTAGCATTTGACAAACTGTCTTGTATAGTAAAACTTCAAGATGAACAGATGCCACAAGGAACAGTATTGAACTGGACTACAATAGTGGTGGCTCAGATCAGCTTAAATTGTTTCCTAAATATTAAAATTGCTTGCAGGATTTATTTCTCAATTTTACTTTTCTCTCCTCATTATAAGTCTGGCTTTCTAGCTACTCTAGGAGCTACTACAGAACTTCCACTTACCCCCAGCCAATCTTTCTCCCATTTCATTACCAATGGGATTCTGATACTCCTATCATGCATATCCTTTTCCTGTCACTTTGTCCATGCTTCAGTTTTCCCACAGAAGCAAAAGAGTGCAGCAAGTGCTATCTCATACCAGAAGCATTTCAACAGCTCCTCAATCTACCCAGGCTTCAGCATCCAGAAAGGCTTTATAAATATTCAGAAAATTCTAAAATTACAGAATTTTACCCAAGTTTCAGACTATACCACATCTGACAGTAGTTGAGTGTATGAACAGATTTTACTGCACTGCTAAGTTGGAACAGTTCTGTTCCCTTTCAGTGATATGTGACATATCTCATGAAAGCCTCAGGTCTACCTCCAGAGCAAGTAAACTTTGGAACACAGTATTTAAGAATAGAGTAACCTTACCTAAAAAAGTTAGCTTGAAATTACAAACAAGATATATGCTTATAGGAAAGCAAAATAACTCATGTGTCATTTAAAATATGTCACAAGTTTTAATGGTATTTAGGAGCTGTTGCTACACATTTCTAATTGCAAATGATTTTACCTAAAAAAGCACAAGGGTCAATCTGAATACTACAGCTGGTGAAATTCAGTGTGATCCCACCTCCCAGCAGGGATCAACTAAAGTAGACTGCACAAAACAATGCAATTATGGTTCTGCACACTGCATTGAGAACCAAAAGAGTTCTAGTTCTACAACCTAGACTGACTGAAAAAAGGTTTCCATTTCTCTGCAGCAAAATGTAATTTAGTAAGACTAACAGGAAAGCTCTTTTGAATAGGACATAGGGCTCAAATAAAAGCATCTGCTACTGTTCTAAAATGAAGGGATTGCCTTGCCATCCAACAGAGGCAGTTAACCTGCACATAATCTCAAAACCATGTTCACAGTCCATTTTAGCTTAAATAACATTTTCTGTCATGTGTGCAAGGAGGAGAATCACCTGCAGCAGAAGACACAATTGACAGCTAGTATTGGTACCATTATAAAAACTACTTCAGCTAAATCCACCAGAGTTCATATGTCAGCATCTTTTCTTCCCATCACTCTTTCAGCAGCTAGTAGATGCCGTTCAAATTCGGCCAAAACTTTTCCACTCAGATCCTTCCATGGATATATCCAGCTTAAAAAGACTAAAATTATCTTAAGAACTTCTCTGATGATGCAGAGTCCTCTCAAGTTGAGTGAAAAACATGAAATAAAAGTAACATTAATTCTACCCTAAAACTAATATTGACACCTCATTATCAACGTCAGCTAACTGTAATACTTTCCTGCCAAAAGGCTAGGCTACACTCTTGCAGTAATATTTTGATTTTCTTTCCTTCAAAGCGCATCTGTAACTAACCATTTACTCAAGACAGCCAAGTCAGGACAACATGAAGTATCTGTATTAAGCTCCACAACAAAGTTTCGGTTCACATGCTCACCCTCCGCAGAGCCCTCTGGTTCACCTTCAGAGCTACTAGTGAAATGAGTCCTAAGCTTAGGTCTCACCTGTTCCTAAAGAATTTGAGTTGTTAGCTAAGAAATGAATACTAACTTGGAAAGGATTTTCTCCAGAAATACTAAAGATTCTTAGAAGGACTCAGAGTTCAAGTAATCTACCTTGAGGGAGATGCAGAGACCAAATATCATGTTACAAAGGAATATCAGGTATACCTAGAACACCCCTACTACAAATGACAAAATCTACAACTATCTACAAAACCAATGTTTCAGAAGGGGCTGTATGAATCCTCTTAAATAATGAAGTATGTGGGAACACAGCATGGGAAATCATAAACTAGAATTGAAAAGCTGAATATCAAGGGATAGTGACTCACCATGACTAAGAATGACAGCCCAACACTCAGGTCATGGTTACCACAGCAGCAGTTGCTGATGACTGGCCCACATGTCTTATCTCTTCTGTTATACCTTCTAGAAGCATGTGAAGTGATACCTCTGTTCTGGCTTGCTTTGGACAACTATTCCTTGAGTACTACAAAAGTAGACTTCCAGAAAGAAGAGGAGGAATATTTTCCGAAGAATCTGGTCGAGAAGTTTTTTTGTTCTTTTGTTTGTTTTAATCGAGTATATTGTGATACTGTACCAACAACTGAATGTAAATTTGATTAGTCTTTCCTGCTCTGATTAGGTAGATAGATGGAAAAAAATGGTTCATGTTTTTTTATAGAACTTGTCTCGATGACAAAGAAATTTAATAATACGGATTTAGAGACCACTCCAAAAAAAAGTATTTCAATCTTCATTCTCAAGAAGGCTTTTCTTTTGTAACTGGAGCCAAAAGCTCTCAAGAAAAGGATTAGTGAGGGATTTGGGGTCCCACGAAGTTTTACTCCACAGGATAGATCTATTGGCTCAAAAGACATTTCCCAGTTGCCAGTGACTGACAGACTTGTTTCTGACCCAATCTGCCAACTAGCTGAATGACTGCATTAGTGGTTCAGAGTGGTGCAGGACAACAAAGAGCATACTGTTTGCCATGTACTGTTCATACAAAGTAACAAAAAAAAAGGGATTTTTAAATAGCACCCTAAAACACACAGCACCCCAGTATGTAATTGAACAGAAAAAAACCCTGAATTTTTCTTCTATAATTTCAAATTGAACAGCTTAATCTCTTTAATAGCTTAAAACAAAGCAAAATACTAGCTTTTTGAAACATTTAAATGTGGTACAGTGCTTTGTAACCAAAAGGATACCTCTAAGAAGACATAGTAAGAGACAGTAATTTTAAGTTACCTTCTGATACATCTCTAAAAATACTGTGGGTTCATCTCCATAAACATCTATCTTCATGATGTGCACCACACTGGTTTTGATTCAGTTGTATCAACTTTGGAAATCATTCCCAAGTTTGTTTTTAGAAACTGAGACAGAAGATGACTAAAAATGAAGGTAGATGACATTCTGAAGTAACCACTCTGAACAGACTGACATAATGTACTCTTAATTTCTTCTCACAGCCCATAATGCTGAACCAACAACAAAAAAAAAAGAGCCAGAAGATGACCATAAACAATGGCCAAATGAACAAGGAGAACACAGTCCACTTGTGAGACCTAAGATCTTTTCAGACATCCAGGTCCACAAATTATGTGCTTTCTACATCCAAGATGCCTCAGAAGAGAAAAAAGGAAAAAAAAAAAAAGAGGTGAAAGATCAAAAATAGGAGAACCAGTTGTCCACATTGGCCATTTTACAGTTTGGTAGTCAGACCAAATTCAGTTTTGAGCCTCACAAGGCTTACAAAAATGCAAACAAACAGCAAGTCTGTCAATACAAGAGGTAGCCTATACTGGGAAAACAAATTATTTGCTTTTTTGAAGGAAAATTGTAGACAAAGACCCACAGTCACAATGATATTAAGTTACCTTTTATAGCCATGACTAAGCCACCTAGGAAGGGAAAAGGTCTTCTGATTAGTCACTGAGTCCAACAGGTAGATCAAGGCACTTCCTCCCATCGATAAAGTTTTGTTCATGGCTCAAGATCGTACAGGTCTACTCACCTAACTGCACAGGAAGGCACAGTGCTCAGAGCTAGGTCCTCGATACTGAGAGAAAGAGGGACAGACGGATGAATGTGTAGCCATACAAACTTCACTGGACCCACAGATGACTCTTAAAGGCTGCCTATTCACGTACACTGAAACATGGTCCCCACCTCATGTTCCCATCCCACTCAAGTACTGGTCAAGTAAAATGTGACTATGTAGTTCTTTCAGAAGTCAGATACTGTTCACAGCAAAACTCCCCTGTTTAAAGTCAACATTATCCTTAGAAAACAAGTATAGATAAATGCTCTTCTGAAAAGTAAACAAACTACAAGAAAGAACATTTCAGCCCTCTAAAGCCAAGTTATTCATTATCACTGGCATGTTCAGGACTCGTATAAAAAAAGACTAAGCATTTAATGTCACAGAAGACTGTTTTCTTCAATTAATGTAACCTACGCATTCACATTCTAACAGGACACCACATAGGTACAACACTAACTCAAATCCTTCTCATTTTTATCTATTGCACATTTTTAGAATATATTTTTCTTTCTCAGATTATCACTTAAAACTTCAACATTGTGGAAATACCTAAACTTAGAACCAATTAATAAAAGTATCTCAAAATATTCCTACACTCACAAGTTAAACCAAAACCGATTATAGAGCTCAGCAGCAAAGTACTTAGGAAAAAGAACACAACGAAACACAACCAATCATTAACTGTTGTGCACTTCTGCAAGTAGTTCATTAATTTACTTCATTTTAGTTTACTAATTTATATCTGTTGAATGATAAATTTATCCAGCACTGAGATGTTAAGTGGGAACCAAAAAGAGTACTAAAGCTGGTGGGTTGTTTCTTTCCTTCCACTGCATTAATAATTAAAATCTTGAAGGAAATAGTAAACACATGCAATTTGTTCAATAACTAAAGATAATACCACCTTTGTTGAACAAACTTAATGACTCTGAAGTTGGGTTTTTTGTTATAAGGACAATACTTATAATTTTTTAAAATGCTGTGGGAAAGACAGGGGTTTGTGTACCTTTAACCTAATTCCACTGTCCATTAAAATACAGCTGGACATAATTATACATAAAAAAACTTTAGAAATCAGATGGCATGATTCACCATTTTCACAATCAAAACACAAAAAGAACTGTAACTAATCCATAGCAGGATATACAATGCCATCATCATGATCACAAATGATTAGAGATAGAAAGCATTCTTCAAGCTAATTATACTGAACAATATTTTTTTGGGGAAAAAAATATTGAAAAATAGAAACAGAAAAATATATTGAAACTGATTGCTTAAATCAGGCTACCCAGCCTTGCTGATTAAACAGATTATCTTTTCATTATCAGTTAAGTCATAAAAACAAAGGACTAGAAATAAATTTGTAAATCAGTAGTCCAATTCTCAACGAAATACGTTTAGTCACTTAAAATCAGACTACAAACTCTGTCCTTAAAGCACTTGGCTATTTTGCCTTCATAATTCCTACTTGAAAAAAGTTCCAGGAAGATCTTTTTTTTTTTTTCTCTGATGGTTTCATATCTTCCTACAGCTGTTCCACATAGAGGTTTTTCACATATATACTGCCAAATCCATTCATGTCCTAGCACCAACTTACAGTTCTTCTTTCCCACCTCTCCATCACTTGGATTCAGAGATTTTTTTATTATTATTGTGTGGTTAAATTCCTAACCTATCATTCCTCTGAGTCTACTCCATTTTCATTTTACCTTTCTTAAACTACAGAGCACCAAAACCATGTGCAGAATCCTAGATGATGTCTCAGCAGGCCCCTGTGCAGCAGGGTTACTAATTTCTGCAAGACCTGACCTATGCACAAGTACTTTTGTAGTCACTTCACATTGGCAGTTTAAGAGAACCCACCATCACCCAACTCTACCCTCCAGCATTTTCAAACTGCACGTTCTCACTTACAGGAAAAACATTCCACTCAAGTACAACCTCACATACATAAACCTCCAATTTTGACTTCTAAGTCTCACTTTCAAAAATTATTATTTCAATTCTCAAGGTCTTTCAACTCTTGTTGCATAATCTCCCTGTGTACTAATTAAATCTCTTAAAATTCATCAATGATTTCATCACTCTAGTTTTAAAATTTGCTTAAGCAGGTAAGTTCTACTTACTGTCTAGAAAATCAGTTCCTGCATCAGAACTACCAGGTTAACATGACGCATCAACATCAGACACTTCAACATTTCTCACTGCTTTCCGCTATCTCACATTTCTTCTGAAGTTTCAGCACAGTTGAAGTTAGATCAAGAGATCCCTACACATTTTGGAACTGGACTCAAAATTGTTCACACTTTGAAAGCATCAGCATGATCTCTGCTGTACTCAAGTATCTAATTTCAATTGATGCCACCTCCTATTCAGGGAATTGCCTTAGACATTTGGAAGTAAGTAGGACCTTCTCAGTGGACTTTTCTAGAATCCTGCAATGGAGATCACCGAATTCACTTTATTAACATCTACAATCTGTATTTATTGCAATCTTGATAATACCTCATTTTAATTCACCCTCTCTAACTTTTTTTTTGTATTGTCCTATGTTAAAATTCACTGTCCTTATTGAAGATGATAACTTGTACTTCATCCAGGTGAGCACAAAGCATTTAATAAGTACCTGTGCTATTTCCTCTGAGATTTTTGCTACTCTGAAAACACACATTCCAGCAAATCAATCTCGGATCATCCTTAATCTCCTTTTTCTTGGAACTGAATGGCTGCAACCACTTTTTCTGCATGTTTCTACTGCCTGTCTTAAGGCATATAAAGTCTAAGTCTGTACAGGTTTTAACAATTCCCAGCTAAGATTTACTTCTTCTTGATTGATAATGTGACGCTTTTCTCAGTTCTTACCGCTGTTTCTCGCATGTTTATTCCTAGCTGCCTTTTTAAGTGTTGACACGATCAGAATCACGTCCTTGTGGGGTTTTTTTGATGTCTGAAGATTCCAAGAGCATTAACATTTTTCATTAAAACAGATTCCTTGTCTACTCAAGTCAGAGCAACCCTGTTTACCTGAATTTTCAAATTATTTCCTCCTGAAATGTGAAACTTTACTGCAGATTTATTAATTTTAGATTACACCTCTACATAGGAGTTTTTGTTTTGCTGAATTTGCAAATGAATTTGCATGATTAAAAAGGCCCAGCTGTAGAAAATATCTAACATCTGTGGTATATACGGAGATAGCAAATGCATTTCCTCTGCTCTTCCCAGATTTTGAGTTGTCAGATGTGGCAATTCCATCTTAAATGCAGCTAAACTGATTTTCTACTAAAATTCTTGCAACCAAAATATCTTCCTGCATTCTATGACTTTGTACTAAAGACTACACTCACCATTAAATAAAATCATGAGACTCCAATAACCTTAATAGGCTAGTTTCTTATTTGGAAGCTAGAAGCATACAACTGTTTCCCAGAACTAGTATTTTAAACAATACACAGACCACACACTTCAATCAATACACAACTTGGTTTGAATGTGTAAGTTTCCATTTTCCTAACAAAGCCCAAAGTTATTTAGTTCAGTGTGGACTTCCTAAGTTGAATGGGTGTCTGTGATCATTTCCTTGTATGGATGTTTCTCAAATACACATTACTTCTGAACATGCATGAGTTAATAACATTTCTGCCCATGAGAAATTTTTCTCTAACAGATTAAGACTTCTTGTTCTTGAAAAGAACATCAAGTATTTAAAATGTACTATATGGTTTCTTTTGGGGGCAAAACACTGCAAAGACGATTATTCAGGATGAGCTACTAGGTACAACAAAGGAGCCACTGAAAGTAAAATGTCAAAGAAATCAAGAGTATGACAGAAAGGATATGTAAGAGTATCACAATATCAATGCCACAATTAAGCAAACAGCTATCAGTTAAGAATGAAAATTTGAAGACCTTAACTGAAACTCCTATGAAGATAGCTTCCCCATTAATGTGGCAGCTTCCCAACTACTGTGTAAACCTAATTCTGATTCTGCATTCTTCAGCAGTTAGCTGATATTTTTAGAGTCGCACTGTTCAAAGCCTGTTCCAGGACACTCAGCATAAATCTGGGTTTAATTTTTAGTAGGCAAGTCAACTCTCCATTACTTCGAAAAATGGAAAGTTAAGATATCATGAATAACAAAGATTTTGAATTATACATGACACACTGGATAAGGAGGTGTAACACCTAACTGCACAGAGTCAACACGGCAAAGCCACTTGGGTTTTGCAATATCCTTGTCAGCACTCCAGACTCCAGTAAGACTGATTAGCTGACATGAGGCCCTGACTTTAAGCTGACTCTGCATGAGAACTGCACTCACCAAACCCTTCCAGATCACAGACTGCACCATACTGATACCTGCTGTAACTACCAGTATCTTCTAGTCCCACTGGCATACTGAGCTCTGCTGTGACATACAGAAAGAGTGCTAGTGAGACAGTGATAAATATCTAGGAGACCCAGAGGTGTTGCGGAGCCACTCATTGCCTCCTCCATGCAGTCTACCTCAGTGGCCTTTCTTATGGGAACAGAGCATGAAATTGTCAGTTTATCCAGCAACACATCTGATCATCTAATGAGAGCAACTGTACTGTTATCCCTGGAAGGCAAATGTTCACAACCTTGGGCATTTCTCCTCTTAAGTAATCTGCTCCCATATAGTCAATGGCTGACTGCAGGCCACACTTTCAAGAAGCAGGCTTTGTATTTATTGGCTGATTTCTATGGACTACCATTAACAGAATTAGCCAGTAACTGAGTACTGAATAACCAGAATTTGTTTTCTGGCAATAATTCATATTATTTCCAAATATATAGTCTCCAAAACAGCAATATGTGAAATGGAAAGCTAATTAAAAGACCTACTACCAAAAAAAAAGGAAAACTTTTCATCAAAACCATCTTCCACTGACCCAGTAAGAACAGAGGTTAGGTTAATCCCATTAACATACTATGCAGAAAACGTTTGTGGCTTCAGTGAGTGATGATAGCCACACCTTCTGGGTGTTTTTTTTTAATTTGGTTGGTTTTTCCTGGTGTTTGGTTTTGTGGTTTTTGGATTTTGGTTTGTTGTTGGTTTTTTTGTTTGGGTTTTTTTTTTTTTTGTTACACACACCACACCCTAACTAACCCGTTTTTAACAGGGTGATAAGTCAATAGTTTAGTAGGATACAGCAGCAGGAGCTAATAAGAAGTAATGCAAGTACCAAAGGAGTAGGGCAAGCACAGAAAAGAACAGGACTGGAGCAGAATTACAATGCCAGAGCCAGAGCCAGTACGCAAAGCACAGTCCCCAGCACAGCCCCAACTGGGTTCCCCTTCCCAATATATACTCCCAATAGCTATGTGCCCTCTTCTGTCTTACTGACAGCAGAAGGCAATAGTCTGAGCAGAGTCACTACCAGACAGTCCAAGGGACTACGTAAGAGAAGAGCACTGGCTCAAGCCCATTCATACACAACTGGGAAAGGATGAAAGGTTCCCGAGAAAACATGTATTTCAGTTTCAATCATGGGTGAGCATTTTCATGGATGACACCCCAGATTTGGAAAAATAAAAGAGTTGAATATTGGCTCGTTCTTCAAAAGGATTGATATTACACGGTATCATATTTGTGTAGTACCCATACTGCAGTAACCTCAAACTGTGATCCCTTTTAGTACCCATCAGATATGTTCAAGCTTTAGTAATAATACATATTAGTGGTGGGGAACTTGAAAGCCAAATCAGGAGTGGAAAAATTAAAGCCTAACTGCAGAAGAATCCAATTTTAGGGAAGAAGTAAACACACAAACAAAATATATAAATTGGAGTATTAAGTAAACGCCCATTTTCCTTGACTCTAATCTCCGATTCTCTTTGTTCTGTAATTGCCCACACCTTAAAAATGGTGACATGAAGGAAGAGTGGATAATTTCAAGCTAACAAGTTGCTTTGGATGTATCCACAGCACGTAAATACTATTTTGCTTGCCTGAAAATGCCTTAAGCCATTGTTTAGGCACTAGAACTTTACATGGGAGGTGGGATTGAGAGAGAGAGAACTCAACCATTTAAATACTAACAGAAAAATGAAGATAATGATCATTAACACAGTTAACTATCTCAAGTCTTGAGCAAAATTTTCCACTTAAGTATCTTCACTACACACTTAAATATCTTCACTACAAGGTCCTTTTTTTATTAATACTAGATAGTTTTTGAAAACGCTAGTCACATTTAAACCCTAGTATATTAACTTCATTTGAACATAGGCTAAATCCACAGAGAACTAACTACTGTGTGACATGTTGGCAATGTTTTTCTCTGCTGAAGATACTGCCAAATGATTTAAACAAACTTTGATTGTTCACTGTAAAAGAAAACCTATTACCTTCTTCAGATGATGGTAATTATTCAGCTGATTAAGTCCATAAAAAGTATTTCAAATATTCACTAAAACTAAAACATTAAGAAGCGTATGCTTTATTTCCAATAGAGTTTGCATTGTTAGAACTATTGCTTCCAAGTCTGGGTTGAACTGAGATTTGAGCATTACTGCATTGCTTTTGGGTTTGTTTTCTCAAATGATGATATGCAGAGTAGCGGCATCAGCCCCATTTTGAAAAATAACTAGTTTTCCCACTGTGAGTTTTAGCAATAAAACAGATCTCAACAGCTTATTATGTCAGTCTATATTTGGCAAACACTGACATTTTCATAAGATTCTGCAATATATTCAACTTATATACACTCCCTACATATTAAATATCTCCATTCACCCCATCACTTATGGTAAAGAAAAGAATAGGTAACAGGAACCATGAATTACAGGAACCAAATTTCAGTATTAGCCACTGTTTTACTACACGCGGATAACTGCAGTTTGGCCATATGCAACATGCTAATACTTGCTTACATCCAAAGAATGAGAATTAAATCTCAGGTAGTGATTTAAAAATAGATAAAGTGTATATATACATGCACTTTATGTTATAGTGCATAGGGAACTATGCACTATAGGGAAGGAGGCACTTTCTTAATAGCTAATGCCTACAATATCATTCAAGTTCAATGGAGGAAAATACCTTTCTGTTATTCCTGAAGTTGTTTTAATACCCAAAATAAGACAAATTTAGCTTCTGAAACATTAAGGACACCTAATATACTAGTCTTGTTTAGCACTGTAATGTTAAAACATGTAACTAAAAAGACCTTGTGTTCAGGACAACTGGTTCTGATTTAGCCAGTGTCTTCACTTCACCAGATTATATTCCAATGAAAGCTATTTTGAGAAAAGGGAGGGACAAAGCTGGAGCAAAACTGTTTTGACTATACAATTATGATAATACTGCTATTATTCAGGCACCAGGAAATAGGAAGCATCACAAAAATTACTTCCTTACCTACATTTGTTCAAAACAAAAGAAATATCTTCTTGATCTCTGGTAAATGCTCGTGATGCCAAAATGATGCACGGCTTGAATCCAAGATATTAAAACCGTTCTGCCTTTTGAAGTCTGAATTTGTTTTTTTTAATAGTGATATCCTTTACAAGTGTAGAGATTAGCAATACTTTCTCCACTCTTTCACTACACTAACCTTTTATCTACCAGCATAACAACAGATACACATACTGATTATTTAGAACTAGGTTATGCAGTTGTTTTGTAGCTTCTTAAAACCCTTTCTCTTACTGATGTTGATGATGCTTCAGGAGTTATTTTGGGAAGTATAAGATATTGGGAATACTTACAGCCAAACTGATTACGTTTTTTTATATGTCCTTAAAACTAACCTTTGCCTCCAAAATTTGATATGAAAAGTTTATGGCATAAACTAGGTAAGCAAAAGTTAGGAAAATATGTAAAATTAATATTAGTTTTTACTCTGGTGGTCCTGTAAACATTTGATAAAAGCACTATTGAGCTTGAATCATACAGAAGTTATCTACACCCTCCTTGTACACTAAACATCACATACTATGTGAAAAAAAACAGACTAAACAGGAAACCCCCTCATATTTATACAGACTACTTTACATAATAACAGAAAGTACTGATTCTATCCAGGTAAGGCAAGAAAGAAAACAATCTGCTTTTTTCCCCCCTTAGAACGCAAGTGTTCACAAGCAAGCAATACATTTTGTTTGACCAGTTCAAAGGATTTTCTTGTTTTATTATTGAAACATCCTTTGCCACAAACCATGCTGCTTCACATTCTGTTGACATTAGTTATGTGATCAGAGATGTATCAAATACGCTCAAGAATGTAGAAAAGAAAACCAGGTGTTTCATTCAGTCAGACCCTTTTCACACTGCCAACTCTCCAAAACATGAAAACTGACTATAAAAACATATCCATTAGTAAGGAATAAACACGTTAAAGAAAAGAGGAAAGCAGTAGACTCGCACATTGCAGGCTTTTATCCCACAAGATACAAAGTTTTTTTCCCTCTTTTCTTCCTTTTTTTAGTACCTTTGAATTAGTTCACAGCATTCATGATTTCTCATCCATTCAGTATCAATACTAAGCAAATACAAACACTGGCATTGATGGTTTACAAAGAACCACAAATCCCCAAATCTGCTTAAAAAAAAAATCATCAAATTCTTAGTTTCAGTTCTAAACACAGAAGGGTTTGCAACAGAACAAAAACATTAACAGCATCCTAAGAAGAAGAGTGAGAAAAGATGACAGAAGAAACAGAAGATGCAGCTTGCTTCCATTCATGTAGTAATGTCAACACCTGCAATAGTAGTTGCTATGACCTGTAGAAGCTCAAAGCTGGAGTGTTTTAACAGAAATCTCCTTTATAAAAAGGACCTCTGGCAAATCACTAAAACATCCATAACAAAATGCCTTAGTGGGGCTGCTAGTTCAAGGAATCTATACTTGAAAGGATGAAAGGAGATGGGGAAGAGGTAGGTGTTGCAAGAAGATCCATCAGTATCATAAGCAGTCTCCAGTAGGAGCATATTTGTGAAACAACCTAAATCAGACTGCAGAGTCAGAGACAAACAGATCTCCTGTGCCAGTGAGAAAAACAACAGGATTATACTGGAGCCTAAGCTCACATTTTACAGCAGTGGGAAACGGTTTTGAAAAACTGACAAAAAAACTTAACCAAGTTGCTTCCCCAAGACTTGCATACTGGTAAGAACTATAAATAGCTGGAGTAGCACACTGTTTAACAAGCTGCAGCAAGATGGTCCATGTTTGAAAACAGAATATTTTTTCTTCCAAGTCCTCCATTATTACTGCAGTAGTCCTCTGATTCAGCCATCAATTTTCTATACGCTACTAGGATCATACAGACTACAAACACGATTTTCAATATCCACACATCATATACTAAAATGCTGTAAACAAGCAGGGAAACAAAGACCAAATCCTGACGAGCTACGCAGCTCTGCTCCAGATAGTGTAAAAGCAGCTTTAGGGTTTGGTTTGTTTGTTTGTTTTTTTCCTTTAGGGGAGCTAGGGGGGAAGATGGGCAAGGGGTAACCTTTTTTCATTTGCAAGACCAAAGAAACAGGGTATTTTATTATCCTGCCTGCTAGAAAATGGTGCCTGTATTTCAGTAAAATAAAGCTGTTGACATTGTGCAATTGCAGCCATTATTAGGGCGATCACGTTATCTTCATTCATTCATTCAGGATTTGCTAAAGAATGTCAGCTTCTGCAGCAGCAGCTGGCTTGACCTGGAGAAGGGGGAACAAATTCCTTACAGCACATACAGATTACAGGGTACGTTTCTGGACGGACCATTTATGATTTTATACGTTGCACTCATTAAACTGAATCAAACAGTGTACGCCACTAACACAGTTCACCAGGAGGCAAGCTCAAATAAGTTTAATGATGGAAAAGTCATTCCCTACTAATTTATAGTCTGATTTATTAAGGTTAAAATAGCCCACATATGAAGGATGAAACCATTTTCTACAATCAAAATCTCCCCTCCAACATAAAATTGAAGCGTAACAATGAAAGCCTTGCAATGTTTTTCCTTGTTTGCAGGTAAATACCCACATTCCTCCCTCTTCTCTACACCTTAAGCGCAGACCTTTATATACAGCACCACTATGTTTTCCTCCAGGTTCCCATAATTAAATAATTTACAGAATTCAGCAGCAGCACCATCACTATGAATAAGTACAGATTTTTTCTTTCTTTTGCCGAGTTTTCCATTAACATTCTCCAGAGGTTAAAGAAGGAAAAAATGAAATCTACATTTAGTATTTCAGAAAGTATGAAAAATATGATCTTGAAAATTTTTCATTAGAGCGTGAATGAAGAAAAAGCACAGAAGCTCAATTCCGTTTCGAAACATGCAAAAACTTCTGCATAAACAGATGATCTTTCTGAGTAGTTATGAAGCATCTCTTTTAAGACTGTAATATAACCAACTGCACACACACAAATATTGTATAGGATAAATTAACCCCATGCATAATTGGCAGTGATATTTTGCTTATTTGTAAAACTGCCCATGTCTTAAGAGTGTTCCGATAACAGAGATATGCCAAAGTTACAAATACTACAGATAGTAAGGTCTTACTACACATGAAAACTGAAAGGGGCCGGGGGAGGGGCAGGGAGTAGGTAACAGATTCCACTGCTATAAAGCACACTTACAACCAAGACAGACCACAGCTGGACACCGAAATGAAACACAGTAAGACTCAGGCAAAGGAAAGACCAAGCGAGGGGTAGTGAACCACATAAAACGTCCCCAGAAAGAGATGATGCGCAATACGTGATAGCTACAGCTGGATAACAGAAAAAGTGCATTTAGTTCGATTCATTCAGCTGCTGAAGTGATGGGGGAAAGGGGAGGGCTGGGGGGGAGGTAAGATGGCCACTGCTACTTTAACACATTCAATAATTTAACAACCTGACGCAAGTTAAGTTAGACTTGCCGGGAATCAATTTTGCATTTTAAACTACACAGGCCTATTAGGGCTACGGTAGGGTTTAGGTGTTTTTTGTTTTCTTTACACCCTCAGGGATTTAGTATTAAATACCCCAGAAAGACAGATAGCGTTATTTGTTTTCAAGTCTCTCTCGAAGGGAATTAGCTTTCAGTTTTGGGGGTCTACGCATGAAAACATGCGGTATGTTGACCCGTTATAAAAACGCAAGTCTTCAAGATGCCAAAGGTAAAGTAAGAGCGTTGGAGGCTCGGTTTTAACATATTTCAAAGGCAGGCTGCGACACCCCAGCCGGACTTCTGCCCCACTACCAGCCCACACTACTCGCACCTATAGCTGGGGGAGCGGACAGGCTCTGGGCTCTGCGCGGCAGCAGCCCCGCTCCCCGCGGAGGGGCCGGGCCGGGGACCCGCCGGGGAGGGGCTTCCTCCGAGCCCGCCGCGGGGGGAGGACTGGGCCGTTGTTTTTTTACCCCAAGCGGGATCTCCACCTCGCCTCGCTCGAGGAGGACGCGGAAGGGCTCGCCCCCGGGACCAGACGCTTCGCCGGCTGGGCAGACCCCGCCCGCTCGAGGCGCCGGGGGCAGAGGGACCCCGTCCCGGCTTCGCACCGGTGCTTTACCTCTGTACCCCGGGGAGCCGGGACTCCGTCTCTCGGGCGAGCCGCTCCTCCTGCTGCCGCCGCCGCTCTCCGGCGAGCGCCGCTGCCTGCCCTTCGCCCTGTCCGGCTCCGCCAGCGGCGGCGTCGCGCAGGGGGGCGGGGGGCTGCCTCCGCCGCGACCCCCGCCCAGCCCAGTGTTGCTGCCCACCGAGGCGGAGGGCGACCGGGTCGGGCTGCGCTGACTGCCCCGCAGCAGCTGGTACGGGACGGTCGCTCGCATGGGTTGGAGCAGCCGGCCGGTCCCGGCCGCGCCGCCCCCGTTCCCGGCCGCGCCGGCCGTTGGGGACCCGGCGGCGCCACGCCTCATCCTCTGCGGCGGCGGGTGGGACGGGGCGGTCTGCGAGGAGCTGGACGAGGACATGGCGGGGGGCGGCGGATCACGCTTTGCGGCAGCCGCCGACGTCTCGCACGCACCCGGCGGAGGAACGGGAGAAAAGAAGAGAGGGGATGGCGGGGCGGGACGAGAGCTTCGCGGCCCGAGGGAAGCTCCTCGCCGCCCGTGCGGCGACCCCCGGCGCTTCCTATCGGCCGCGACGGCTGCTCCCGTGCCAGACGCCGGCCATCGCCCCGCCCGTCCCAGCGTCGCGGGCACCGGGGGCGGTGCCGCCGCTCACATCGTGCGGGGCCGCCGGATCGGGAGACGACGAGAGCGCAAGGGAGCGCGACGGCGAAGGGATGAGGCGCCCGGGGCCAGCTCCTGTTCCTGCTGCCCCCGCCGGCACCCGAGAGCCGCAGCCGCAGCCGCCACCATCCGCTCCGCGCGCCGCCGAATGGTAACGCGCGGCCCTGCCGCGACGAGCAGGGGAGGCGGGCGCGCGAGCCCATTGGGCGCCGCCGCCGCGCCAGCGCGTCCCCCGTTGGCCAGCGGAGCTATCGCTCCGGGCTCTCGACCGACGGGAGGGCGGCGGGGCGGGGCGAGGGAAGGGGGATGTGGCGGCGAACGGGGCGGGGGCGGGCGGCACGTGGCCCGCGGGGTGGTGGCGGGGAGGGGAACGGCCCCTTGGGGCTGAGGGAGGACCGGGTCAGCGGGGCACCCGGCGGGCGGACGGCTTGGCGGGGGCGCCGGGTCGGTACTGACAGGGCTGGGGAGGCGGGCCTGTGAGAACCTCGGGGGGCTCGACAGGGCGGAGTGCAAGGTCCTGCACCCCAGTCGGGGCGATCCCTGGTGTCAGTACAGGATGGGGGATGATGTGATTGAGAGCTGCCCTGCGGAGAAAAACTTGGAGGTGCTGGTCCATGAAAAGCTCAACATGAGCCGGCAATGTGTGGTCGCAGTCCAGAAGGCCAACTCTATCCTGGGCCGCATCAAAAGAAGCAGGGCCAGCAGGTCGAGGGAGGTGATTCTGCCTCTCCTGTCTTGTGAGACCTTAGCTGTAGTATTGTGTCAAGTTCTGGAGTCCTCAACATAAAACCGATCTGGAACTGATGGAACCGGTCCAGAGGAGACTACAAAGATGATCCGAGGGCCGGAGCACCTCCCAGAGGAGGACAGGCTGAGAGAGTTGGGCTTGTTTGGCTTGGAGAAGAGAAGATTTTATAGCAGCCTTCCAATACCTGAAAGGGCTACAAGGAAACTGGTGAGGGACTGCTGACAAAGGTTTGTCGTGATAGGCCTGGGGACGATGGCTATAAACTCAAGAGGGGTAGATTTAGACTAGGCATAAAGAAGAATCTCTTCACTATGACAGTGATGAGGCATTGGAACAGGTTGCCCAGGGAAGCTGTGGCTGCTCCAGCCGTGGAGGTGTTCAAGGCCAGGTTGGATGGTCCTTGGGCAGCCTAATGTCACTGGGAGGTGTCCCTGCCCATGGCAGGGGGGTTGGAACTGGATGATCTTTAAGGTCCCTTCCAACCCAAGCTACTCTCTGATTCTAAAGAGAGTAGGGGCTTTGAAGCAAGCCTGACTCTGCCCCTGATCCCAAAAGACTCTGCCTCTAACCCACCTCCTCCACTCCCATGCAGGGAGGACTCAAGAACAGAGCCAAACCTGCCCAAAATTACCTGTAACAAAGTTTATTGTCACCCATTGCATGTGACTGTCAAGCCTTTACAATAATTTCCCTTTTGCTAAAAGATAAAGATGTTCTTGATTCTAATTAAGCATATGTTGCAAAGCAGAGGCAGAGATCCATCTGATCCGTGAGCAAGTGCATGTTTATTCAGCTTAGCTACTTTACTATATACCACATTCCGTTACAACCCTCTGTCCCCACAAGGGTGACTACAGTGTATTATTGGTTAAAGGTAGCTGTCCGTAAAGCTATTGCTAACATATTATTGGCTACACTACTGTGTGTGCTAAGAAATCAAGTTATGCTAAAGTTAGCTATGTTGACAGTTCAATTCTGTTGTTTTCCTTCTAACTGCAAGTTGTTCCCACTGAACTAGCCACTGTTTATATTTTCGGCTCTCTGCTTCAAGGTCTTGCCAGCTGCTCAGCAACAAGCGGTCTCACGATATCCAGGCCGCCTTCTCTGTAAAATCTTCCCACAAGCATAGTTTCATCATTTCATATAAGCATGTAGGAAATAAGATTTTTTTTTCTTAATGTACACAAAAAACCACTTTTCATAGAATGTCAAGAGGAAAATAGAAAGTTTTACATTGATGCTAAGGAAAATGCTTTTGTTCTAGGAGAAGGAGCTCCCAATAGATGAATCAATAACAAGACAATGGGACAGAAGGAAATAAAGATTAGGATGAGTAGCTTAATAGCTAAGAAAATAAATGTCTATAAG
The DNA here is from genome assembly GCA_013389865.1 of Piaya cayana. NCBI lineage: Eukaryota > Metazoa > Chordata > Aves > Cuculiformes > Coccyzidae > Piaya > Piaya cayana. The sequence goes on from WAAB01001912.1 coordinate 28,369, forward strand.
ATCAGAAAAATAAGTTGAGCTGAGCCTGTCAAGACAGTGGTGTTTATGTTGGATGTGATCGAATAGAAAGCTAATGGAGGTAAAGGAAGTATGTGATGAGGCTTTCTTAGTGGAGGAAGCCAGCTCAGCGTGATAGCCTTTCAGGTTCAAAGTGTAGGCTTTAAGAGAGCAAAAAGGACAGGGAACACAAACAGAAGTGGAGTGGTTGGTGTTTAACAAGCTATAATGTACTATGTAAGATACTGCCTTCCGGTCAATCAGTAATCAAGCAAAAGTGTCACTGAATTAACTATATCCCTTGTACTCCTTTTGGTTATATGATAAGCACTCATAATTATTTTGTGGCATGCTGCAGGTTACTACACTTACTTTATGCTTCTGAAGCTGTCCATACCTACCCTTATACCTGGTAATCCAGGAACCAGTTGATAGTCCCAATGAGAAACTATTCTGGGAAAATGCATCTATTCATGGCTCTGCCATGTGCCCAGGAAACAATGATTTTGGGAGAGCTGAAGAAGATAGTCTTTATTTTAAAGTGTGCAAAGTGCTGAATGTTTCATTATGGTTTTAGTCCACGTTTCAGAGTACTTCCCTCAGGGGATACCATTGCCCTGGAAGATATAACAGGGAAAGTGAAGCAAAAACCAAGCTCCTGTCAGAATCTTTGTGTCTTTCAAAAATCTGTGTTTGCCTTAGGTACCTTGAGACAACATTTTAAAAATCACGCAAGAGGCATTTCTCATTTCTCACTTCCATTTTAAGAAGATACCTTACTAGGTGGCATGTGCATAAGGGAGTTTACACTGGAGCTAAGATATATTTCTGAAACTGAGATACTTTTGCGAGACATGGGCTTCTTTAGCACAGCTTCTGGGAGGGGCATGCTGAAAGCAGTGAAAACTATGCATTGAGCAAGAGCATCAGTGCAAGAGAGTGAACTCAAGGAGTGGGACAGCCACAAGCAACTGTGCAGCAAAGATGCACACATCTCTTCTGTTATCAGTTACTAATGCATTCATTTCTCAAGGGCAAAACCAGGTTTACTTGAGTGCCATGGAAATGGAGAAGGTTTAGGCAGTCACTAGACATGGTACAGTCCTAATCCTTAGCTTGTTCCTACTTCAGGGTTTGTTGGGTTTTGGGTTTTTTTTTTTTGGGGGGGGGGCAAAATTCAAATATGGACTTATCTTTTGTTTCTAGGCTCTTAACCTGGGCGTAGTGTATCTACCTGCTCTTTTTATTATTATCCATTATTACCCTCTCTTACCTTTGTCTATGTTTCATGGAATCATAGAACAACCAGGTGGAAGAGACCCACGGGATCATCGAGTCCAACCATTCCTATCAAACACTAAACTATGCCCCTCAGCACCTCGTCCACCCGTGCCTTAAACACCTCCAGGGAAGATGAATCAACCACCTCCCTGGGCAGCCTGTTCCAGTGCCCAATGACCCTTTCTGTAATTTTTTTTTCTTTTGCTGCTCTTTGCGCATTCTGTTTAGAAACATGTCCGTTGTGACTATCTCTGAGGATTTCACACAGCAGCTAACACAAAATAGTAATCAGAAATGACGTATTTATCTTCATGTATTTTTGTTTCCATTTCCTGTGTTTCACTTATTTGTGATGAATATACAATTGGGAATATTATATTTGGGAAGAAAGTAATAACAATATGAAGTACTTACATCCCAATAATTTTCTGGAAGAGATGGCCACTAATCATGAGCTGCAGTCAAAGGCCAGAACAACCCCAAACAACATAAGGTGCAGATCTCAAATGGTAAAACTAGATCTAAAATATGCTTGCCCCTCTGCACTTGCAGCATCCCTAGGCAGGAACAGGACAGCCACCCATAGTTTGGGCTCCAGTGTGAAATGCTGCTTTCTGCTGCTGAGTAGCTCTGCTGAAGCAGGAGTGGCAATTTTGCTAAAAAACATCTGTCTCAAGCTGTAGGGGTGTTCGTTTAGGTTTTGGACTGTTTTGCCTTTCAAAAAAGTTCTAGCTAGAACTAGCCAGTCGTGGGAAAAACAAAATATGTGGGATTTTTTTTACTAGAAGGTTTTTTTGACAGCTGGACTCTGCCTTTGTCAAGCATCTTCCATCATCTCACAGCTGCAGAAATATTTGATGGCACAGATATGGTCTCCTCAGATCAGCTGAGCCCTCTCTGCCTACATTCTTATCCCTATTCCTGGTTTTCTGTTCTCTCACCAGGGAAGAGGCTGCAGTTGAGAAGTGTGGGTGAAATGGAGTGAGAAATGGGACATGACAAATTAAAAAAAAGAATGAAAGTATGTAGGAAAGGGGTAGGAAGGCCAGATTCAGGCACAGAGAATAAAGGAGAGCAGGAGCCAAAATGGGGCTGGTAGAGGCAAACAAAGCTTCTGTCTCCCCATTCAGTGCCAGTTGCAACGTTTCCAATTCATGATGACTTTCAGTTCTCTATGTGCTCAAGTCATCTTCCGACAACAAAAGGAAACTCACTGCTGAGAACTTACCTCTACATTTTCGATCATCCTAGGGCCAAACATGTGGTCCAATGTTAGATTTCATTTCCTCACGACTTTGTTTTCCTGGCTAAGTAAAAGAATGTTACACCCATGGAAGCCAACAATATTTGCACTAAGTCAAATTAGTATTTACTAATACTCACAAAGTGGAATATCTCAGAATTAAGTTTAGCATTGCATTTCAGAAAAAAAGGTATTATATTGCTGTCTTTTTAGTTAAATGCAACTTGTTACTGTTTTTTGTTCTGTGCACAGGATTGTCACTATAAGTAAGGACTGCATAATTAACAAGCCAAGACACTACAGAATAAAAATGATAAGATTTTCCTTTAAGAAAATTGAATACCATTTTTGATAATTGTCTTTTTTTCCTGTCTGCCAGAAGCTTTTTTTTTTGTGATACAGAATAACTCACTTAAAGCAGAATCTACCCATTAACCATTACTTTTGTTATAACAAAATCTTACCTCATCTGGAATCAGACCTGCCACTACATCACCTTCTCTTCTTGAGAAAAAATAGGCCAACCACTTGGGACCTGTGAATTATGTATTCCTTGGGCATTTGGTTTAACATAAAGGCAAGCATTCAACTCATAGCTAAAATTACCAGTCCTTCATTCTAGGCTCCTCATTTGATGTGAAGATTTTCTTTCTGTCCATTGGTACAGTTAATTCTGTTCAACACTTCCCTTTAGCTAACAAGTCAACTGTGTGAGACCATACCCCTCTGAGAATCTGAGTTTTCTCCAGACTGCAATTTTGCCCTACATTACTGTTCTGAGTTTTGTCACCTGACTCTATTGTCATCTCAATCCTTTTTCCCCAGTTCATCATCTGGGTTAAAAAACGATCCAATTTGCGCAGCTGGGACTAAGCCCAAGTCCTTTCACAGGAATAGCTGAGGGCTTTTGCAGGGTTTTTTTTCCCCCTAATTCCATTTCTAGGCTATCTGTATCAAAACACTTGAGGCTAAATTTGTGTGGTTAGCGTATACCAAGGTGAAGAGGATTGGAACAGTGTAAACAATAAGTATTCTGATAACCTGATATGCAAATATTTTTTTTACCTCAATTTCTCTTACCAGTGGCTTATCTGTAAAATACTACTGCTGATAACAATAATTACTAACTAATGTGACACTTTGTGTTGTAAGAACATAATGAAAATAATTCTTCCTATTTATAAAACACACTCATGCTACATCTTAGAACCATCTGTGAGAAAATAAATAAGGTTTTCACCATGGTTATCCTGTGATAAGTATGTATAGCAGTAGTACCCTCAGTGAAAAAGGTAGAAGTAAGCAAATACCAGTAGCAAATTGAATATATTGTTGCTAGCAAATTGAATATATTGTTGCATTTATAACCGATCATACCAAATATAATAAATGAAAGGAAAGGCACCAGTTCATGTGAGCTACCTCGCTAAGGATATTAGGAAAGCACATATGTGTTGTATACTTCAGTTTATATCACATTTTAATTCTTAGGTGAGCAGCATCCCCTTAACGAGGTACATTTGAAGCCATTATAACTCATTAAAATAGTTGGAAGTGTCTGATAGTAGAGTCCTTACCATCTTCCTATTAAGATTTCTTGATTTGGTCTGTATCCATTTTTTTGTTTTTCCTTCTGAACTACAATAAGTGTAAAAACCCCTACCAGGGTTTGTGGTGGTGTTAATAAGAGTCCATTTTGACAATATTGGTTTAAAAGGCAAATCTGAAGCTCTGGGAACTTCAGCCTCCATTTCAGATGGGGCCAAAGCAGAGTCATAGCAGTTAGAAACAATAGTGGAAATAATTATTATTTCCAGACAGGTAATATATTTGCCTGTGGAACAAATATTTACTTGTAAATGTGTTTTGTTGGTGTGACACCTATAAAACAGGCTTTAAAATTAATTGGCTTTAAAATTAATTAGCTTACACTAATTTACATAACACTAAGGAGCAAGCCTGTAAAAACAAGGAAGCATGCCATTAGCTTAAAAGTGTACCATTGAGGTGGGCTGGTATTTAAGTGAAATACATGATGCATTTCTGGTTTAAATGCATCCTTGGGTTTAAATGTTTCCTTGGGTTTGTGGGTTCATATTGTGACCTTAATTACATTTAAAAGCAGATTTGGGGATGTGAATTTCCTCTGTAGCTTTTACATCCCAAAGTAAAGTAGCAAAACTTAAGCATCATTGAAAGGGAGGCAAAAGAAAGGGAACTGCTAGTATGTCTCAGCAGCTGGGATAATCTCCCACGGGAAGAGGTGGGAACCTTATTCCATGAGTCATTTAATACCAAATAAACAAAGCGCTAGTGAATAAAGTTTAAGGCATGATTTTTTTTTCTCGTTCATTGGCAGATGGAAAGCTACCTAACAGTTTTTCTTTTTTTGAGTTCTGTAGTAGTAGAAAAAACGACAATGTTTTGAATACAGTTTGGGTTTTTTTCTTATTGTTATTTCATTTCTTGCTGTAATGGTAGTATTGTAAAGACATGAATAACTTTAGCCCCTGCACTGTGAAGTAAACCTTTATTTGCAAGATTGCGCATTTAAGAGTTGCTGAAATTCAGGATCCTCTTAGAAGATGGCCACCACTGATGTACTTACACAGTGTTTTAATTACAATTTCATAAAGGGTTTTCCACACCTGTCTATCACAGGTCCTGTTACCCTTTAGTGAAAAAGCTCTGAGGAGGGCAGCTGAGTAGGCTGTGTATGCTGGCACGTGGTGCTCTTGGTGTCCACTGGAATCCAGGAAACAGATAGAGGGCAACAAGTAACCCCTTTGCATTGGTACAGTAGGAGGATGTCTGTAATCAAATGTAATTATGGACTCACTACCAGTCAGAGCTGTTGTAGTCCCGCCTGTAATCAAGAACTGCATTACTGCAACATTTATTACTCTCAAGAGTAATCTAAGATTTATGAGATGTTGGAAAGAAAAGCATTATTTGGCAAACCTCTCTACTTGTGTCATTTGCCCAGAAAGACAGTTTTTTCTTTGAGAGATCAGGACAGTTCCAATGAAGTACATCTTCTGGATAATTTCTTCAGATTCTTCTTATGACAAAAACCCCATAAATTACTTGAAGAAATTCTTTTCAAGCTTGTCATGTGCAAACTGGGACTTGCCAGACAGGTAAGCATGACCACAGGCAATTGCCCTTATACTTGAGATATAGTGTAACCACTGCTAGTGAAGTTACAACTCTAATACTACATTCAAATAAACTGCTGAAATCATGTAGAACTAGAACTCTTTGATGTGATTTTTTAGTTGTTATAAGCCCAGGATGTCTCAAGAGGAAGACCTTCTCCTATGGTACTGAGTTATGGCTTCCAGCAGACAGTGTATCTCTACTCCATGAGAGGAAATGTTAAACAGAAAACTTACTTGGAAAAAGAACAGTATGTGAGCTAACTCATCATAAGAAACATAGAGGAAGAGGTTAAGGAGTGCAGTTGATCACGCAAGGGCAGAAGAAGTGAATCTCTTGATTTTGTAAAGAAGAGAAAAATAATTCTGTGATTCCTTAGCTTGCATGCGGATGGAAGACAGTTCTGAATTCCAAAGCAGATGTGGGTGGGAAAACAATGGAAGAAGAAAAAGCTTGTTACCTTAAAAATGTTACCTCAAAAACTTTAGATGCCAACTAGTAAAACCACCTCACAGCTCCCCAAGGCAATTGTATGTTTTGTTCTACAAGTTACATAGATGATCTATAGATTTGGTCTGGAGGACACAAAAGCTGATACAGACTACTCCTCATCAAGCCTCCGAGGTTAGGAGAGTCAGCTCCTCTGTTTGTGTATATGGTGACAGTTCTACCCAGTACTTCTCAGATAGAACAGCTTTATCAGTCAGAAGGATCTAGGCTGCCATGCAACAATAATCCTGCCAGTGGTGTGTCAGGTTTGAGGAAGGGTGTGATTATCATTCCAGAGGAGTGTAATATGAACCTGTGCCTCCTGTTCAGAGTAGCGGCTAGATCAAGGAAACTTCAGTTTCTTTTTTTCTTCCTTCCATTCAGCAAACAGCTTCTCTTCTTATTGATTTCTTTTATCATATACATTTAAGATGTCCAAAACATGAACCAATGCCCAGTGGTCCTTGGAAATGGATCCAGTGCTAAGTCTGATGTTTCAAGACTGCTCTATTAGCCACAGCTTGGGACACACAAAGCTCTGGTCCCCACATAAGGATGACATGGCACTTCCACACCTTTGCTTGAATGGGTTTTAAAGATGGATGTTGCCAGTTCTGTCATTTCAAGGAAGCAGGCCCTCATCACATGAAACCAGATGTCTGATCCCAGAGGTCTCCTGAACTCCTGCATGTCCTTCTTTTATTCACGGGAAGGACAAGCATATCAAACACCAGAGAGCAGAACAGTAATCTTCCAACCAGATCAGGCTGTGCTTATTTATATGCGTCATAATCCAGAAACAAAAATATTCGTATTTGTTTGCAGTTTTCTTCTGGTCTTGCAGATCCAGTGACAATAGTGGAGTTGAGCCTAGAATTTAATACACACAAAAATAAAGAAAGTGAGGCTGGTAAAACTCAGATTAAACAAATAACAACTGCATGATGACAGCAAGTAAGTTTGATTTTTTAAAAAAAAGCAGACGTGTTTCTGTACAGAAGCCCCTTCCTCACTGTCAGCTGTATAAAGAAAGGAGACGAGGCAGCAGCAACTGCCTCAGCTTTGGAGGTAGGGCTCCCAAGTAGTAAGTCATGCAAGAAAACACCTGGACAGCTTTAACTAACATTACATTCTAGAATGCTCCCTGAGGTTTGCTGGCAGGGAAGTATGCCTGCCTTATAAGGGAGAATATAAAGAGGCAGTTCCAAACAACACAGGGTTTGACTTACAAAAGCTTTTCTTAAGGGCAGAATTAATTATATATCATACATATCTATTATATATTCTGTTTGTACAATTATATATCATTATGGTTAATTAGTTGTGGTACAGAATCCTGAAGCAGAATCTGGTTAGAGAATAAACAAAATATTCAGTCAGCTGCAATGGTGGTTAACGACTTGCACTTTCATATCACCTTTCACACTGAATTTTCTTGAAGTGATTTGCAAGTTATGTAATCCAGTGGCCTTGAGTTTCATATTTTGGGTTTGTTTTTTCTCCTTTTGTTTTCTATAAAATTAGAATATACTGATCTGAAATGGCCTGGGATTTTCACATCTTTGAGAAATTAAATTCAAAATACTCCTTAGCTAACTTTAATTCAACTGTTTTTACTGTCGTAGCACCTGAGTGACCTAGTGGTCAATCATGATCTCAGTATGTCTGTTATTGTATATATATGGAACATAAGTACCTCTTCATCCTCTTTTCCTCTCCTGATAGATAGGATTCTTACTGGCAGCAGTGAGAATCTCTGCCTCCCTATCCTAAAAATATGAGTGAAATCCTACCTATGAAAAAATATTGATTGGACTATAATTTTGGTTTTCAGGCTGTGTTTTTACAGTATTTTAATGCAGTGAAACAGACTGACATGTCATAATATTAATGCCTCAAACCGTCTGACATCTTTGTACTTAATTACTTTTTTGCTATCACATCTTAAATAGTGCTGAGTCTTACTGTTGTGTATATGCTGCTACAGGTGTCTGTTTTCCCACCCACATCTGCTTTGGAATTCAGAACTCTCTTCCATCCATGTGCGTCTGTGTTTTTGGAAAGCTTATTAGTGTCATGTGAGTAGAGCTAAAGAGAAATCAATTAGCATTATTTGTTGTGTCATGGGTTATTGTACTGGTTGCTGTGCACACCCAAATAAGGGCAATTCTTAAAGCAAAAGAGCTTGTAGTGTTTATAAGAGAAACTGAAGTGAAAAAAAGGAGAAGGGAGCCAGATTGAAGTTGGAGTACGTATTTACTAATAGATTGGATACTATGAAATGTTGCACACAATGTATTTACAAATAAGTTAAAAAGAGCACTCCCCACTGGCACTGCCAGAGACCAATACCAATTGACAGTCTTCTGAATGCATCATGAAAGTAGTGGGATTTGAGAAAACTTTCAAGGAAAACTGTGTAGGTTTTTTTACTCTATTTTGAGGATAGTTTTCTAGAAGAAAGCCTGAAAGACATGTATGAAAGAACTTATGAAAGAGAGAGATGCATGGACAACTGAAAATGTCATCATCAGCTTGAAACAATGAACTGCACAGTAAGATACAAGATAAGATTATATATGGGTGCCCAATGGATGTTTCAAAATGGCAGTAAGGTGGAATGCCAGGAAAGTATATGAAGACAGGCTGAGAAAATCATAGAAAGAATTCAGGAAGGTCATCTTGACTTGAATATTTTAGGCTTAATGTGAAAGTAGGTATGTGTAATGAAAAGTGGAGCACTTGTGTTGTGGAGATGACAGTTGCATTGATGCAATTACAAGAAATCACCTAATAAAACACAGAGGTGAAATAATAAGAGGTAAAAATAGAGCCTGATGAGATATCTGTTGAAAGGTAGGATGGAGATCTCCCGCAGATGAAAGAAACGTTAAAGAATTGGCAATGATATGGAAAAGAAAAGAAGAGAAGACAGAGAGTCAAGGGAGGACAAGATTTCAGTCACAGTATGACCAATAATGTTACAGGCTGTGGAGATGGAAGGAGTCTTGAGATTTGGTCGCATCATTAATAGTGACCCCAGAAGAGCTGAGTGGAGTGTGCACAGCTGAAATTAAAGATGACTTGGGGACAGCTGAAGTTGGCAGAGAACCATTTGAGGTAATTGTTTCAGGCAATGCATTATTTTATTTTAGAAGTTATAGACAAGAGGAAAACTCAACAAAAATGCAAGAACAAAGTGAGGTCAAATACAGGATTTTAAAAAATATGGATGAGACAGGGATTCTTCTACATATGTTGGGATTGTCATGAAGAGTTAAGAAAAATAAAGAACAAAAACCCAAAACAAATGGAAAATTACAGGAGGACTGGTAAAGGAGGAGGGGTAAAATGAAAATCTGTTATGAATTGCCAGGCAAAAGGATTGGGACAGAGAGGAAAAAGTGGGAGAGTGGATAAAAGAAGAAAGAATGTGGATTTGTTTATTAGATCTTCTCTTGAAAAAGAAAGAACTGATAACGTGAATTAGAAGATTGCAGAGGTGTGTGAAGTTGATTTCAGGAGAGCATTATTTAAATTAAAGTATTTTACAAAGCAAATGCATTTCTAGATTATAAACATGGAGAACTCCTTACTTAATTTGAATTAATTTGACAAATATTTAAAAAGTTAAAACCTTTTTCCAGTCTCATGACTGAAGTATAAATTATACTAAGATGCTCAGACAGTAGCAAGAAGATTCAATATTAACATGAGTTTATGTGGGAACTGATTATTTTTCAAACAACTATCAGAGACCAAATTTTTGGCTTCTGCCATTTAAGAAATATCTGTCTGTATAGATGAAAACAAGATTACATTTTCAAAAGTGTTCCTCCCTAGTATATATTAACATTTGAGTTAAAGAGATTGAAAAAAAATTAGGAGTCCTATTCCTGTGTTTTATGCAAGTGGAAGTCCACTTTTTCTACTAGTGTTTTGCCACCTTCCAGGCAGTTCCCTGCTTCCTCAATAACCCCATGATAAGTAGCACATAACGACTGTGTAAACATTGTTTAGTGTATCTGGTTATTACTCTTACATACCTATGAATTAATCTTCTTGCTGCTTTATTTAGCAGTGACAGTGATCAGACACATGGGGGTAGAAAAGATTTAGAAGCTTGGCTTATTCATCTGATAACGCCAAAAGCTGGAATATTCTATCCGCTGGAGGTTTCAGTTCCCAAATAAAACAGCTTTTCTTCTGTCTAGTGGCAAACTTCCCAAAGAAGTGTTCTCTTACAAATTCCGATCAAAGAGTTTATAAAATTTTAATTTAAATATCTTACCGCTATTTTTAATGTATGCAAATTAGCTATGGTAAATAAATTCAATAATATCCCACTTTATTATATGCAAGTGAAGAATTTTTATTGGTGTTCGTTTCGTAGAACCACTCAAGAACCTGAATAGGTGTACAGGTTTTACATACACGCCGCTATGTAAAGAGTAATTATAAAGTTGATAAGAATAAAGATTCCACTCATTTAGCTTTTGCTGCATTTAAAAACTGTAATGCATACACCAATGTGATCGCATTGATTGTTCAATCCAGGCACTGAGATGCATCAAATGGACATCACTACGACATCTAAGCACTGTGTTAATACACACCTCTCACTTTCAGATGTTTGTAATAGGCAGGTTGCCCTTTTGTATTTGCATACAAGCTTCATTTAGTCTGCACCACCTTTCTGAGGATGGCTTTGTGTTTGGGGAATCCCTGCTTTGCCAGAGCTAGCACAACCTTTAGCAACCCAGTTGTGTCCCTCAGCTAGCACAGGCTCTTGCAGCCACTGGAGCAACAGCAACTCCTCAGCCACAGAAATAAAATATAACTTTGTTTCCTTCCCACCACCTTTCTACCCCAGTGCAGAGGGAAGGAAAGGATAGTTAGTTCTGAAACCAGAGGCAGTTCAGGTAATAATAGCATTTTAGAAATAACTTATTAAGTTACACATATTACAGGCAGTTCCTACCTGCCCCTAAATTATAGCTTGCAGCGCATCACTCTGTGCAGCACCTTTACACACTTGGTAGAAAAGTACTGGGCTGAGCCTACGTATAAACTCAAATTTAACATGTTCAAAAAAAGAAGCATAAATTAGAAGTACAAAGCAAGCTGTTATAAGATATTTCTATTTGTCTTGAAACTAATTTTCTTTTAAGTTGTGTCACATACTCTAGAGCACGCAGCACTAGCTCTGAAAAAATTTGGCCTCCCATATTCCAGCTTTTATGGACATGCTTTAATTAAAGGGATTCTGCAGAACAAATCTTTAGAAGAAAAACCTGTATTATAAAAGTGCACTGTTATGAATTCATATGGATTCAGAGAGAAAAGGGATTGCTTACAGTAGTTACATGATAGAGTTTTAGGAAAACCAAGGAAGATAGTTTGTGCCAAGTTCTATTATTTATCAGCCACTTGGGAAGAGAAAACTTGATTTTGATCTACTGTTACCCTACACTAAAATCATAATGGTACACATGGACAGAATAATAAAATAAGGGTGATCTGATATAGTCTGTGGCTTATTTAAGGAAGAAGCTTCTACAAGAAATTAATTGGAATATGATAGAATTACCAGTTAAGTTTTATATCCACACACTGTGTTTTCCTCCCAAGACACTGATCATATATGATATACACAGAGAAACGTATAGCTATTTGCACCAGTGAAATGGGTCAATGGATTTCCTTTGAGATGCTTTTTCATGCCTTATTAAATTAGTCCTAAATGGTTCTAATTATATAGGATTTCTTAAGAACATGTCTTTTTTACAGGTTGCAGTACATTTGCTCTGGAAAGACAAACAACTCTTACCTAAGGTAATTCTGCCCATTTGAAGTGTTTATTTGTGAGTAGAGCTGGTATTACGTGCTACATAGTTGTCCTGTTGTCATTTTTTGGGCAGAATTCTGTATTGAGATAATCTTTTATTTCTTGTGTGAAACTAATAACTGCTGTATGCACAGTGGACTTGCACGTATTGACAGTGCACCACAAAGTAAGTCGTCCGTCTCTTCATTGGTCTTTCTATAATCAAATACTGAAGATTAAAGAGCGCTTTATCTCAGCCCCTTTTTTGCCTAGGAAAACATCCTTCAGAGGTCCAGTCTCCTGGCCTCATTCCTGTACTACTTGTCCTGGAACAGTGTACTGGTCTAGAAATAATGTACTTTACAATTACTTTTAGTTATGTCTATGTTTAATACTTCAAAGGGATATAGTGATATGCAAAAAATTATGAAAGCTTGTTTTTGTGCAGCCTCTTCCATTTTCACTGGTTTTGTAGTAGATTCCATGCTGCAAATAGTTTTATCAGCCCACTGAACATGTAATACTACAGAATTTTTATTTTTCAACTATTCAGATTGACATGGGTGTTAAACAACAGAATTTATTAAAATATTTGCTTAAAACATATATAGCGTATGTGGGTTGATAGACTTGAATCCACAGCTGCAAGCTGAAATCAGCCCGCTCTCCCTAGAAACTATCAAGCTCGATTTCAAAGGACTGTTGTAAAAGGCAAGAGCTTTGTTTTCTAATGTAGGAAAGTCAGGACAATATTCATCTTTGCAATAGGACATGCTCTGTAAATACTTTACCTAGCTTGGTAAGATTGAGATGGCATTTTTCTAACCTCTTTTTGAAGCTCTATTTCCTTTTCACATCCAAAAGTCTCTTAAACAGTTGGATAGATCATAAATACAGAATATATAGATTGTATATGATAAAATAATTTATGACACTACTGGGACAATGCAATGGAACTGAAGACTATCCTGATCCGTGTTTCTGGTAAATATGTCACTGGTATGAAATCCAGGCATAGCATGAGCTCTTTGCAGGACACATAAGCACATGCGCAACCATGATGCAGCTTGCTACTCAGTTGCAATGATGGATTCCTGGAGGACAAACAAGGGAGCAAGTGCTTAGGTCCGTCTCTTCCCACAGGAGGACATGGATCTGCCCATCACCAAGCAAGGAACTGTCTGGGCTCACACATAAAGGTGCACTGCAACAGAAAAGACCGTATCTGGAAACAGCAGGGAGACGGAAAGGCTCCCAACAGCACAGCTTACCCAGACAACACAGCACTGTCCTGACACCTTTAGAATGAACACAAAAATTCTTAATCTCTGGTAGTAGTTTTTACTCCAATAAGAGCAGCTCCTTGTCATGTGTTATCAAGAGTGGATGTAGGGCAAGAGACTTATATTATTCCCTTCTGGTTTAAAGTTTTATTTTTCATCTGCTGTGGAAAGATAAAATGAATTCAAATTTCACTTGACGATCCCGCCTGCACAGGTGTGCTGTAATAACACCACTGTGGTGTTCAGCTGGGTGAATGTTTTAGATGAGTGCAGTAATTACTGAAAGTACTGGTTTTAGTTCCACAAACATGCTTTAATCTGGATCAGATTTGTCACATAGTTTCAGCTGACATTTTTTTTCTCTAGATAAATAAAGCTGGAGGAGGAAAAGGAAAGCTCATGTCTCCTTTGATGCAATATCATGCACCTGAACAATGCAGAACATGGGTGCTGTATATTCAAGACCTTCTTTTTCATGACATTGTTTGAATTCAGATTTTTTTATTTCCCACTTAAATTATTCCTCTAATTGTGGTGCTATTAGGTTTTCCTGGGTGGGGTCCCCACTCCCTGCTCCCAGCACTGGTATATTTTGTGTATGTAATTAAGCATCTAGGGTGGAGCAGCACCCTAGCAAACAGAGCAGGGGAAAGGTTGGGAAGAGCTTTAAAGTCATCACTCTGAAAGCATCCAGTTGCAGGCTCTTCTGCCCTTCTTGGCCAGAGAAGCGAGGCAAGAGCCAGTGCTTCTTGTTCTCTGACATCCTTCTTTCCATCTGCTTCTTTGGCAGAGCAAAATAAATATGATGGCCAAAATTAAGGAATTTGTTTCCTTTTGCTCCAACCAACCTAATATTTATTTATTATTCATTTTATATAGAAGCAGGAAGGAAGAGGTGCAGCAGGAGAGACTGAGAGAGAATCACCTCTGGAGATCTTGTCTTCCGGGGCTGGAGGATCCCTCCAAATTTAAGCCAGGTTCTCACATCCCAGTTAGTGAAGTGGTATGACATGCAGCTGTTCGGCAAGGGCAACCACTGACTCTAAATTTCTGAGTGCTTTGATTCCTCTTGTTCTAACTATTTCTAAATAAAGAGCTAATTTTCTGTCAAAGGGATCAACTTATTCAAGTTGGGATTTTTTTCTATTTTTCTGAAGAAGGAAAAGCAAAAAAAAATATTTGGGGTCAGAATAAACAAATATACTTAATTTTTCAGTTTGGCAACTGATCCAAAAAAATAATTTACATGGCTTCAGTTTCACTCTTATCACTCATCAGTTTCTAAGAATATAACAATTTATTTGCACTCCAAAAAGAGTTAGTGCAGTGAAAAAAACACTAGGATGCAAAGTACACCTAAATGATTTCTCTTTTGTTAGTATCCACTGTGTCAGTTAAATCAGTCTGTCTTTAACATCCTTCTAATCTACAACTTTTTCCCATCTAGCTACACCTGTGCCACTCCTTTGTTATCAGTGGCATTAAGCAGGATTAAATGAAGAAGGAATCAGGTCTTCAAAGTTAATTAAAATGTTGATGATAATGACCAGGAAGGTGTACTTAGAAGCTGTAGGTAAAGGGATTTAGATGCTTGATGTGGGTCAGTTGTGCTCAGGCTTTCAAGCTCCTAATCTACGGGAAGAAAATTGCATCTAGTCTATTGTGCCGAGTGCAGAATATCTGCTTCAGCTTCCCCCATAGGCTTCCATCTTCTTCCTCTGGAGGCCCCATCATCTCAGTCTGGTGCTTTTACATCTTTAATAAGATCAATAATCTTCCTTGGGTTTAGCAGCTTCATGAATTCTAATTAAGCTCCATGACAGTAGCTGTGCATTAAGAATAAGAGGCAAGAAGAAGACTTTAGTGTCTCAATCCATGAGCCATAATAGTTTCTCCTCTTGACAAACTGTTATTGATTTGATCTTGGATTTTCTCAGCATGGTTTCTGTAAATAAAGTGCTAGCACACAGCACACTTACTGTACAGCTTGTCTTCCCTGCAGACCAATTTGTTTCTGATGAAGATTTACTTTAATTGTTCCATGACTACTAATGTGTTTAATTAAGGCTCACGTGGCTAAGTCTTCAGTGAGAAAATTTGATTCGCTTGCAAGAATTAATATCATAAGAAATCACAAAGGTACAATCAGGAGCAAAAAACCAGAATGATCTCTTGCACTGCCTTTCAACCAAACACCAGTGTGTGAGGTTCTATGCCATATGAAAATTCAATTAAGTAGTTTTGGGGAAAAAAGGCTGGCACTGACAGGGTAAGTCATCTGACCACAGGAAGCTGTGCTGACAAAAATTCATAAAGTGGAAATAGGAAACCCATACTCTGAAGCTTTCCTGTATTAACAGTCTAATGTCCAAATATGTAATATATAATTTATGAAGATTCTTCAATGTGATCCAGCCTCACATATTTTGCAATTTATTATTCTTATTTAGAAGTGAAGACTAAACTATTCTCTCTGATTTCTGAAGCTGCATTTTATAATTTTTAATATATACTTCTCATGGTAATTTTCTGTAGACTCCACTTTTCAACCATGAATTTTCAGTCCTCACTAATGAGCTCACTTAGGCTCACCTCTTGACCACTATTTTCCTTTTGAAGACGACATCATCTAAATGCAGGAGAAGGACTCCTATTGTCAGTTTTTTGGATTTGATTTAGCCAAAACCATCCACAAATACCTTCTCCTTATGCTGAATATTTTGTCTTCTACAATCTTGTATATACTTCATGTTTTAGAAGTGGATTTCTTTGTTGATTGCGGTCCTTCTGTAATTACAGTAGTACTTAAGCATCATGGTTTAACAACTGTGGAACAAGAAAAGCAAAAATCATTAACAAGGGTAAGAAGTAGTACCTTACTGTTTGAAAATATGCAGAAATGCAAGAAGAAAGAGCAGTCTGTGCCCTCTGGTAACTACCATGATAAAGGTGACAATGTCCTTCAGAGCAGTTACTTCTCAATTTGATTGGAAAGCAACCCTGCAATCCAACAACCCTGGGGAGTAGCTTGCAGCAGGATAAATATGCCACAAAGATGAAGCTAGGGGAAATTTAATCCAGAAAAAAAGAAACTGAAATTAAATGGAAAGCATTCTGATCAGGAAAAGTGAAAGAATAATCATTGGATGCAGACTAAAAGAGAGATTTTTTTAAATCTTCCTCAACTATTTTCTCTGCATTTTTAAGTAGTTAGATAGCTCAGACTCAAGGTATCTAGAAGAGGACTAACTTGCTTCAGGTCAGTTCAAAGGTGACATAGAAGAGTATTCAAAATATGATTGTTTAAAAAAGTAAACTTCACTTTAAACTTTCCCAAACTGTTGCTCCAAGAACTGAGATTACTGTAACTGAACAACGGAGGGGGGAAGAAAGCTCAATTTTACAGTACTTAATATTTTATGTGTAGATGTTTTCATGTTGCCTTTAAAAAAAATTATATTAGCACTCCCATTGGTTGTCTAGGTCTTTCATACAGCAATAAGGAAGAAAAAAAAATGTTAAAATACTTAACTGTACAAGCCTGAGTACTTACTGCTACTTTAAAGTCACATTAGAACAGAGGAGCTCTCAGGCTGAGGGTATTCTTACAGATCCCAGAATGGCAACAAGTAGAAAGTGCCAAAAAGGTCTGAAAAAATACCATGGACAAAGATCAGGACCTAAACCTGGCCAACACACTATTAACTTCAGGGCACTGTTACTGGCAAGAACTCAGGTTCTGAGCACAATATTGCTTTTTCTTCATCAATTCCATAGGTGGAGACAAAACAGCTTTGCCAGTTGTGCTATGGTGCAAAATAAATGAATTTTCCTTCTTTGGCCTTTGTTATGGTTCCTGCATTTGCAGCCTAATCTAGCTTGCACTGCTAAACATGTGCAACACAGTTTAATTATATAGAAGCCAATGTGAAACTGAAGGAGCCCAGTAACCATGGAGATTAGTGATCAATAATATAATACTATTTGTTTATAAATTATCCATAGCCTATAAAGCCTTTTGTAAAAGGCAAATAGGCAAGTGAGATCCAGGCAGTGTGCTCAATTTATTATTGTTTTCTAAAATTGAATGTGATTATGCTTTCTCTGGGTGACTACCTTCTAATCAATAATGTTTTCAGGTTGTTTGATACAGTATGGATTCTGGGAGATGACTGCATTTGGAGGAGAAATATAAAGCTTCTCAATATAGGAGTCTCATAAAGCTACATATATCATTCTAAGAGTCATAAAAATCTACACCTGCAGTTTGTACGGTGAAAAGTGCTTCCTCTTTCAACCAAACCCCTTAGTAGGCACTACAAGGCTGTGCCACATCTCATGGTGTGATTAAGAAAGTTATGTGCAGCATGTGCAGCATACACAGAAAACAATTCACATTCCTAATTCTTTTTTCCAGTTAAAAAATTCTTATCACAAAGCGCACGATCAGTGGCAATCAAAATTCAAGGCTGCCTCAGCTAATGATAATGAAGAGTCTGGGGGAGGTTTCAAACTCTAGTAGTTGCTTCTCCTTTTGGATAGATAAGACATTTTCCAACTAAGCAACTAATCAGTTTTACTGACATTATTTTCCACTGGAAAGTCAAGAGTCATCAAAATTTAAACTCTTCCCGTGCTTTACTATTCTAAGAACTTTCTACTTGGAAGGAAAAGAACATATTTTCATTAATATCTATTTCAACATCTAGTTTGTTTTAAAAATTACCTTGCCAAGAATTAATATCAGAAGTGGAAAAGTTATTTTACACTATTTTATGGTTTTAAGTAGTACAAACCTACAAGGGAACAGTTTCTGTGTCTCACTCCGTGATGACTTTGTTTTCTTTCAACTGGAATAATAATTTAAGAAAATCTTCTAAAAACTACAAAACCTGTCTCCCCACCAGCTGCATGTATAAGAGGTAAAGCATGGAGAATCAAGAGCCATTTCAGAATAATTTATTGAACTGTTTCAGTATACCCAGAGAGTGAAAATATGTAGGAAACTGGATGATATTCTTGAATAAAAACATTATTATCTGATCTGCATTGAGAGGATAAGAGGATAACTGATTTTATGGCAAATCCCACTTTCATGGCAATTACATAATAATTATGTAATTGCCATAACAAATCCCTGTTTTACGTCTTCATAAGAATATTCAACATCTCTTCAGCTCAAGTCTGTGCTTGCTGAGCTCTTGCAGTGAAATCGTATTTAAACAAAAGGGGTGTACATTCAGCTTGGGAGTCCAGAAATTCCAACTTACTCTGTTTCCATCAGAATCATGGAACCAACTCAGAATAAGCTGGTTTCCTTTTGAATTAAACTAAGCCAAAAGGTGTGCTTTGGAATACAGGGGACAATCAGCTCTTAGGGCCAAATCAATGGTAGTTTAAACTAGAAATGCTTGTAAGGGCAGGTGTTAAGCCTTCAGCCTTGTTCTTTTATTTTTGCTCTACAAACACACTCCTCTTGGGCTGCACTACCTGCTGTAGTATGGACATGGCTAATGAGAAGCATTACTATGCTGAGTATTAACAAAGAACAGTACCCAGAGTATCATTTTAAACTGTTATCTGTTTAGGAGGATGGATAGAACTCAGGGTTTTCTGGGAACTCCCTGTCCTCCACAGCTGCAACCATCCTGTCAGGCCTGTCAGTCTGACCTCAGTGCCAGGGAAAGTCATGGAGCAGGTGATCTTGAGTGCTATCATGAGGCACTTGCAAGAGAACCGGGTGATCAGGCCCAGCCAACATGGGTTTACAAAAGGCAGGTCCTGCCAAACCAACCTGATCGCCTTCTGTGACACAGTGACACGTCTACTGGATGAGGGAAAGGCTGTGGATGTGGTCTTCCTGGACTT
>WAAB01001912.1:55744-72297 GCA_013389865.1 Piaya cayana
ATGGCCTCTTCTCCCTAGTGACAGAGGACAGGACAAGAGGGAATGGCCTCAAGCTCTGCCAGGGGAGATTTAGGCTAGAGATTAGGAGGAAGTTTTTCACAGAAGGGGTTGTTAGGCAGTGGAACGGTCTGCCCAGGAAGGTGGTTGATTCGCCTTCCCTGGAGGTGTTTAAGGCACAGGTGGACGAGGTGCTGAGGGGCATGGTTTAGTGTTTGATAGGAATGGTTGGACTCAATGATCCGGTGGGTCTCTTCCAACCTGGTGATTCTATGATTCTATGATTCTAAGAAGACTTGGAGGTCTTAAATACATAGGTGAACCATTTTGGACAAAACCTATCATCCTTGAAAATAGCTTTATTCATAGAGATTATCTTAGATTTGTACAAATCCATAGCTACAACAACAGTAGTATTTTCTACTATAAAGCATTCCAGAGTTCTGCAGCAAAGCACTACATTTCCATTTCTCAGTCAAGAGCCTCTTATTTGGTGCCATTTAAAAAAATGATGGCAGCTTCTAGATCTGAAGCAGTTATTTGAACTTTATTATTAAGTGGATGCACATACTGCATACTACATGTAGTAAACATAGAAAAAGGAAATGTCATTATTAATATGACATCTTCCCACTTTGCCTACCCTCAAAACATGAGTTAAATTATAACATGAGATAAACTACACCAAAAGACAGAGAATATATCAACCCTGTATGGCCAGTTTTAGCCACAATTATACTAAGATGGATAGGTAATATCTGCAAGTACTGTAATACTACTTAAAATAAGACTTAGAAATCCTTTCTGGGATAAATTTAATGTATATCTTCTATTCCACCCTGTCAAGTAGAGGGAGAATGTGTAAATGTTTTTTTGTTTGAGACACAACTGAAGGAGAACTACCAAACTGCAAAAGACGAAAGTCAAATAACTACAAAAAGATCTTTTGAATCAGTTGGTAAGATACATATGAAGTCTTTGCCAAAAGCCCTATGTAAACATATAATAGACAAAAACAGGGTTAGAGGAATCTAAAAATGCCTTCAAGAGCAGGATCAGCCAAGCAGATGCACCATGAATCTGCATGTTGTAGTAGTTTCTAGAAACAGCTGAAAAAGGAAATTACAGTAGTTTCCAAAACATCACATGTTGCTTAATATTCTTAAGGAAAACAGACAAATTGCAGATCTGTCATAAAAAGGGTGACACGGTGATCAGACTGAAGTCCCAAAGTCTTTTTCAGTTCTAACGAGTATTAGTTGCTTTAAATAAGTAATTCCCGTCTTGCTGATATCCACTCACAGCTGGATGTGGGATGTTTATAATTGAGGCTTATCTGGTTTTTTGTTTGCTTGTAAGCAGTTTCTTTTATGTTCTGTTATTGAAGTGCATGTGTTGACTGACTTAAGAGGTCAGCCTTGCAAATGAGATCTTTGATCTCAAGAGTTTATTTTATCTTTGCAGCAAGGAAAAGTGAATTGAATTGGCTGGCAGAATTAAGCCCTCTCTTGTCTCTGTTCTACAGCTGCAGCATCCTTTTGGGGTCATCATAAATTCCACTTCCACCACTAGATGCTCTGTCTTGCCACAGATGTAAAAAAAAGGCTTCTCCAGCAACTCATCATAACCTATAGTATGATGCAGAAAGCTGTACAGCTTTTTGGTTACTGCATGAACCATGGATTGTGCTCAGGCTGTCCTGCTTCTGCAGAAGGAATGCATTTGACAAAATGCTGAGCTGTGATACAGCAAAGCTTTCTGAGCTGCCCTGGTACTTCATCAGAAAGTAAACCATAAAAGAATAAGTATTGTATGGGTTTGTTTTTTTTTTCCTTTTCGTAAAACACTCCACAAAGACTATAGCATGGAAGGCTGCAAACTGAAACCAAATACCTGCTCTGAGATGTTAAAAGGAGTATGGGATCCATCATTATTTCCCCATTATTTATGTTTTTGTACAGAGGCATTAGCGTTGGGGACTGTTGTACTATCTACTATGTGTACACAAAACTAGACTATGGGGCACAATCCTGTCTTACTTATTTTGGTCACAAATGTGGCAGTATCATCATATTCTTACCACATGTACTTCATTTAGTTTCCATATTTTCATTATAGCCAACGTTAGCCTCTACAGATATAACCTTTAGTGAAAACTGCTTTAAACACTACCCTTAGTTTGATGTAATTCTACTAGGTATTTTTTCCTCCTATACAAATGAAAAATGAACAAACACATAATAGCTCTGTGATTTCATAGTAGGTAGATACCTGCAAAAAACTACTAATTTTTAACGGCCTCAAAGTAATTGCATGTAGGCTTAGTCAAGATCTGTAGCACTCATCACAAAGGCAGAAGATCTTTCCATTAATGTTTCAAAAAAATAAGATGTTATTTTTCAGGAATTCTATTGAATGCTTAAGCCCATTTATTCATGGAAGAAAAAATATTCTGCACAAGATTTTCTTACTAGGGACTGCATTCACAGAACTCAAAGTAGTGCTTCAGCTCTTACTGCATTTTACATCATGCACCCATCTCAGCAGCACGTGCAGAATTAAAAGTCTAACTTATTAGCATCATGTAGTGCAAAAAAAAGGTCACATATCTGTACATAGAAGCTAAAATGCATGCTGCTGAAATAAACAGACAGTAAGATCACGTTTACTTCTTACACCTCCTGACATCCGATAAGGGTGAAATGCTGAATGGAGAAACATCTCAGTTTCATTCTATGGGCAATAACGCTTCCAAGTTATCAGACTGCCAACGCTACAGGAACAAGGGACTTTTCTTCCCACCCAGTAAGCATGAATACTTACATTTCTTCTTTTAGATGACTGAGTCAGACAGAAGGAAGGCTAAGAAAGCGTGTATGGGAATAGAACCCTTTTGCAGAATAATGCGCAGGTCTCTTCAGAGAAGAATCTCAACTCTGTGAAAGATGTTGATAAGAAAGAGGTAGTTCTCTAGGAGACTCAAAGAACATAAATATCTAACTGCCAAAGAAAGAACATGGTCTCAATGGAGGATACAGGAAGATCAATAATTTTCCTTAATTTAAAAAAATTTGACATTTATGAGAATATATCAGGCCTAATCAGGGTCCAGAGGGGGGCGACAAAGATGATCAGAAGGCTGGAGCAGCTGGAGGACAGGCCAAGAGAGTTGGGCTTGTTCAGCCTGAAGGAGAAGGCTCCAAGGAGACTTTATAGTGACCTTTGAGTACCTGAAAGGGGCCTGCAGGAAAGCTGGAGAGGGACTATTCATAAAGGCTTGTAGTGATAGGATGAGGGGGAACAGGTATAAACTGGAGAGGGGCAGATTTAGACTAGACATGAGAAAGAATTTCCTCACCATGAGTGGTGAGGCACTGGCACAGGTTGCCCATGGAAGCTGTGGCTGCCCCATCCCTGGAGGTGTTTGAAGTCAGGTTGGATAGGGCCTTGGGCAGCCTGGTGTAGTGGAACAAGTTGGAACTAGGTGATCTTTAAGGTCCCTTTCAACCCAAACTACTAGCTCACTACACAATTAAAAGCTTAATGCTGATGAACAGATAGGCTGAACCGAGCTTGACTTACTAAACTTTCTTCCTCCTGCAGCACTAAACAGGGGCCTACGTTTGGATCTTAAGGGGGACTTTCTTCCTCTTTGTTGCTATCACAGACACTCTGTGGCTTTAAAAGAAAATCTGGTTAATGTAGAATTGCTCTGTCATCAGTAATAGAGTTGCAGTTACCTAGGAAGGGAAGGACTTAATGCCTATGAATTGCACTTCTGGTTCTTCTCCATTCTTGCTAGGCTGAGCAGAGAAAACCCAGAGTAAGATGAATTACCATGTCATAACAAAAGGGTAGTGGTGAGGAGAGGAGAGAGGATTCCCATGCGCAAATTTTATGCTATTGTTCAGAGCAACCCACTCACCTTGCTCAGGTGGCTGCTTCAGTGCTTCTGTGAACATAACACGTTCTCCAGATAAAAATGCAATAAACTGTTATTTTGAGATAGTGCAGTTACCACAGTGAATGTGCCCTCTGCTTTTTTCCTTTATTTGCTCTAGGGTCAAAACTTTGCATCTGTGAATGCATCAGTGTATATTTGCCTGCTGCAGTACTGTCAGATCAGGGTTTGGATCATACCTCACAGAAAACATTAGAAACTGGATCTGTAAACATCTCCTTGACTGACCTGACAGACATGGCATTGTCTGGCTCCACTTCTGAGTTTGTCACCAGGGAGCTGTCGGTAGGGATGAGCTCCCAATCAGCCTTCTGTCAGGCTGCTCTGGATGCAATTACTCTTTGCTTTACCTTAGAATATGCGGACTTTGCTCCCCTTTACTATGTTTAAAATTAGACTTTTTTAAAGCCCATATTTACAACTTTTCAGGAAAAAGGAGGAAATAAGAAGAGTCTTGTTATGTTTGATTTACTATAAAGTTCCATAAGGAAGCTATCACACAATGACAAGTGCATCTCTTGTAAGGAAAATGTAGAGAACTGCAAACAAAACCCAAAATCTCCCACCAACCAAAAAGACTCTAAATAAACTATTTAATAAAGGAGTGCAGGCCTAGGATTATGTCCACTAGTGGCAGTGACAAACTCCCATCTTCAGCACTTCACTGGCACAGGACTGCACCTCAGTCTTTCATTATTAGTTCTGGAGTGGACAACCTGCCTTTATTCTAATGTTAATGACATCAACTATGAAGTACCTTTCAGTTCTGCCAAAATAATTTGCATACATATGCACATCACAAAGAGAACAGCTCTAGTCAAGTTCTTATTTTTATATACAGAAAGGACAGCAAGGGTGCTTTACTATTTTGATATCGATTATATTTTAACAGTTTTAAACGTTTAAAAAACTAACCATATTCCTTCACTGTTGGTGAAATGTTTGAATAACAATATATAGAACCATCCAGTATTTGCTGACAGTGAGAGACACATATATTCTATGTAATAATCACTTAATGTATGATGTTAAACATACCTTACACAAACAATTCACATTTTTATATAAACTGAGACTCTGAAATCTTTAACTTTCTGAAGATTTTGTGCCATCTTCAAGTTATTAACGCGCAAGCAATAATATCCATAAATCTTACTAATTTATAACAGTTTAAGTGTATTTTTTTTCTTATCCCAGTAGAAAGAAATTCACCTTTGCTGCCTGGATACTGTTAGGTTTCAATTAACTTTTTATGGATGATGTCAAGTGAGGGACAGGCTTGCTTCCCAGACCCTGCTAGAGAGAGGGTAGTCAGAAGACACATTACCAGTACCCTTGTTCAATACTCAGCACTTGCTGCTAGGTTTAAATTTTACCCTTTATGGAACACAATTAAGGATGTTTAACCTGCCATCTACAGTTCTTATCATGGTTGAACACAGTCTCCTTCCTACTCTCTTCTTCTGAAAGGATGCTTGTGAGTGTAACAGAGTACAATTCTGACAAGTTATTATTTTAGATAAACAATCTGTAAGCAAAACATGAATGCAAGAAACTATATACCAAGTCAACTAGCAAAGAAAGAACAAGTATTGTGAGTTTGTTCAGTCTTCAACAGTGTTTTGCAGTAGACCAGCTGAGCTGCAGAAACATCGCAGATTTGAAATGGACAACTGGAATAGGAACATGCTATTGGCAGAATGATTTTTTTTTAATGATTAATAATTAAATATAAAACAATAATGAAAATATATGTGTTAACTACAAAATTCAGTACACAGAGCAGGGACATGAATGCCACCTAAAACCCTGCAAGTCACCAACATGGAACACAGAATACATCAGATGCAAGTGTGATATATTTGATTAGAAGGACCCTGATATTTAAATGACAATAAAAAGATTTCCAAATTGAATTTCCAAGTTCAAGCTCCCATGAAGTCTGAACGGTAACAGTTATGATAAACAGTACAGGTGAAGCTAAGTAATAACTCTTACACATTAAAAATAACTCAGAGTTGTATTCAGCATTTTTTATTGAGTGCAATACATACCTTCCCTGAAGCACTAACTTTAAAACATTTATGAACACAGCTGTCAAAAATATTAAATACATACATTTAAAAAAATCTAAACCATGAACATTTAGCAACCTAAGGTGTATTCACTACGTAATTTCTCCATCATTTACAGGATGTATCTCAAATACTGTAAGAGGATGCAAGTCTGAAAATATATGTATTTTAAGCTGTCACAGAGCATAGAAAACATATGAAAATATCCACAAACATTTGGCACAATGTAAGTATTTATATAAGTATTCTACCCC
Source organism: Piaya cayana (assembly GCA_013389865.1). NCBI lineage: Eukaryota > Metazoa > Chordata > Aves > Cuculiformes > Coccyzidae > Piaya > Piaya cayana. Next base: position 62,032 of record WAAB01001912.1, read on the forward strand.
AAGACACAGGTCATTATTCATCACCAATCACGATGTTACATCAGAGAGATGCTACTTATGCAACAGCAGCTCTGGTTTTAGTTGGCAAAAACATGCTCAAAGCTTGTGAGTGAGGGACATAGTGGTCTGTGAGAATGCATGTTTAGGTACTTAGCCATTTAACTTAGCTGGATAAGAAACAATGTAATGTTTTCCTGTTGTTAAACATTGCCATCTGTATCTCTTGCACACAAATTAAAAAAAGAAGTGTGTGATCATTAAAAAAGTACGTGTCTTGAGATTTCCTTCTTCAGGGGACAAAGAGGTTAAAATGGAAAAGCTGATCTGTGTATAAATCAGGAACACATGTGGTAATGAGAACAAACAGCAGACAACAGGCATGTGGGGAGGACTTGTCCAGACACAAAATGAGATGGACAAAAATACCATCTACTGGAAAGGGAGCAGAGCAACTGATTTTCACTTACAAACTGGTAAGTTTAACCAATTCTAGCACATCTTCATAGCTATTTAAGTACTCCTAATTAACTCTGAGTTTTAAAATATGGTTTAACTGAAAAGCTGTCTGTCCACTAGTGCAAAGCAGGGTTGCTTTTTGCTTGCTATCTGTAGAAAATCAGAGGTGATACTAAAGAAATGTGTAACAGGACCTACATGTTTAGGAGCTGAGTGAAATAACAAAACAGTGCAGACATGTATAGAATTCCTCTTAAAATTATGAAATTTTTGTGTCTGCAGCCTACCTACTGGAAGTAGGTACCAACAGCCAGTCTTCTACTCAGGCTGTAACAGCTCTGCTTGATTTCTTTAGAGATAAACAGGATATTTAACATAGTAAGTTACAGTTCACTTAAAGCTAAGAAATATAACACAGTTGTGAATAACAATCCTTTCAATGCAATGCATCTGATACACCAGTGGCAGGTCCCCAAAATATTAATTCAATTAAATTAGGTCTTTATCTTCACCTCAAGACTTCTTCCTTTACATAGACAATAAAAATAAAGAAAACATTACATATTACAAAGCACTGAATTTTCAAGCGTAAAGTCATACCAAAATCTTGATAAATTATCATTGATGTCGTAGGTGAGCAATCGATCAGGAACATCGTTACGGGTACCCTGTACTGTTAACACGTGTGGTGCTAGGGCAAAGGGTATGTCACTCAGGAGATCTGACATGAAAGGGTTGCTTTCCAAATTTTGACTCCTTTCATTTCCCACCTCTGCACTTGATATAGGCAACTGCGATCGGTGCCCTGTATTTATCTAAAGAGAACAGAAGAATAGAAATTTAAATATGACAAGTCAGGCAGCTAAGGGTTTGTACTTAGAACAAGCATATCTTACTAGGAAATGAAACAAAAACATAAAATAAATAACTTTCAGAGTTTGGTTTGGGTAGATCTAAAATGGCAATTCTTAATACTTATTGATATAATTCTTTGGGTCAGGTTGACTTGACTTAAAGCTAAAACAACAATAAACTTTTTTGAGTGAGTAGTGGGATTTTTCCACCTAATGTTATTCTGCATTTATGAAACCCTTAAGGCTGGTAGGGCTTTTTGTCATTATGTCCAGTCTTTTTTTAGGGGAAATTACTTCATATAATTCCTTTCATAAACTGATGAAGGTGTGTCTTTTGTTCATCTTGTGCCTTTTCAGAAGTTATCCAAGAAAAGCATGACTTCAGTGATTAAAATCCACTCCAGTTATTTCAAAGTACTGGTGATGTTGCTTCACGATCTAAAATGGAATTGCATGGCTGCCTGGTGAGGTCTATTATATATGGCAATATATGCATTGTCAAATACAGGTGTTATGGAAAAATATAGCTAACAAAACTTTAAAAAAAACCCAAAACGATTACAAAAACCCTGAACTCACAATGAAAAAAAAAACCCAAACACCCTGATATGCAGAAGAAGCCAATATAATTTACTGAAAATGCCAGCAGGTAGTATACTGGACCCAACAGACTTGCAAGCTTTGATACTGACCTACTGATAGGACCTTATTAAGTGTATATCCTAAAATTTCTACTGTTCTAAAACCAAAAAACTGCCTCCAGAAAGAAAATCTAACTTATTTTACTACTTACAGCAACAAAACGCTATGCAAACAGACAGCTGTCATGTCATCTCTAGGAGTAAGATATTTGTTATATGGATTTCTGTTTTGTATAAGCCCACATACAGAAAAATTCCATAATTTGTTCAAAAGTGCTTAACAAGCCATGTCAGAACCAAGAAAATTAGACATGAATTTCTAATTGCAGTCCTGATTTCTTCCTTTCAACCCTCCATATTCAGTACACAGCCAGAAAATCCCAAAGCATATAGTGTTATTAGGAAATGCAAAGCACTGAAAGCTTTAAATGCTAATTTGGTGTTCAATTGATACGTGTTAAATGGATCAAGTTGTACAGAGGTCGCATTCATCCTACATTTTTCCATGATTTTTAGGGGAGTTGTGCTGCTCAAGACCTCTACCAGAGTTTAATGTTATAGATCATGGTTGTTAAGGGAGAGCTTGAGGTTATGTCTGTTTGACAGAAGGACAGTTTGGCTGATGAAGTGGCAGTGGGGATGTTTGTTTGCTAGCCAGGCAGTATGTAACACAGCTAAGCATTTAGTCAGGCAAAAGGCCTTTCATCTCCTTCTCAAAGGTAGGACTGGATTTGACTTCAATGAAAATTTTTCAGTAAAGCCTTTGACACCGTTTCTCACAGCATTCTGCTACAGAAACTGTCAGCCTCTGGCCCAGACAGGTGTACACACTCCTGGGTGGAAAACTGGTTGGCTGGCCGGGCCCAGAGAGTGGTGGTAAATGGTGTTAAATCCAGCTGGAGGCCAGTCACAAGTGGTGTTCCCCAGGGCTCAGTGCTGGGTCCAGCCCTGTTCAATGTGTTCATCAATGCCCTGGATGAAGGCATCGAGTGCACCCTTAGCAAGTTTGCAGATGATACTAAGCTGGGTGGAAGCGTGGATCTGCTGGAGGGTAGGGAGGCTCTACAAAGGGATCTGAACAGGCTGGACTGCTGGGCAGAATCCAATGGCATGAGGTTCAACAAGGCCAAGCGCTGGGTCCTGCACTTGGGGCACAATAACCCTATGCAGTGCTACAGACTAGGAGGAGTCACGCTGGAAAGCTGCCTGGAGGAGGAAAGACTTTGGGGTGTTGGTTGACAGCTGGCTGAACATGAGTCAGTAGTATGCCCAGGTCACCAAGAAGGCCAATGGCATCTTGGCTTGTATCAGAAATGGTGTGGCCAGCAGGTCCAGGGAGGTTATTCTCCCTCTGTACTCAGCACTGGTGAGACCGCTCCTTGAATACAGTGTGCAGTTCTGGGCCCCTCACCACAAGAAGGATGTTGAGGCTCTGGAGCGAGTCTAGAGAAGTGCAAGAAAGCTGGTGAAGGGGCTGGAGAACAGGCCTTACAAGGAGCGACTGAGAGAGCTGGGGTTGTTTAGCCTGGAGAAGAGGAGGAGACCTCAATGCTCTCTACAGTACCTGAAAGGAGGTTGTAGAGAGGAGGGTGCTGGCCTCTTCTTCCATGTGACAGGGGACAGGACGAGAGAGAATGGCCTCAAGCCAGGGAAGATTTAGGCTGGACATTATGAAAAAAATTTTCACAGAAAGGGTAACTGGGCACTGGAATAGGCTAGCCAGGGCGGTGGTTGATTCACCTTCCCTGGAGGTGTTTAAGGCACAGGTGGACAAGGTGCTGAGGGGCATGGTTTAGTGTTCGATAGGAATGGTTGTACTTGATAATCCAGTGGGTCTCTTCCAACCTGGTTGTTCCATGATTCTATGATTCAACCAGAGCACTAGTCATTCCTTATGCAACCCAGCATTTCATCTAGTTGGGCATATAAAAAAATCCTTAAACCTTCTATTAAACTGTTAACAATGAAGTAGATAATCCTGCCAATCCAAGTTAGTTCAGAGTCAGTACTTGTCTTAGGAAAACTGCTCCCTCATATGCTACTTGAACAGAAAGGGTTAGTGGTACTGCATGCTCTGAAATGGACCCTCACTCTGAAGCTTTTGTTTATATTCACAATGATTAGAAAGCTAAGCTCAAGATAAGCTTCCCAAGATCCATTGCTGTTGTGTCACAGGATAATAATGTAAAATTTCCTAAGGTCAAGAAGTCCTAACAAAAAGAGATGACTGCTAGATATAACTACTAAACTTATTGGTTATGATCCAATACAAAAGAGGAGCAAAAGACCTCCAAAGGAGGCACAGGAGGAAACCATCTTCCTACTGAGCTGCTAGGATTCACTGCCAGTATAAATCCTGTTTGATTTCCCCACCCCACCCCCAACACTTCCAGATAACCTGCTGGCTAATGGCTGTAAGACATTTTATTTTCTTTGACAAAAAGAGAAGAGTACTTTCATCTTTGTTTATTCTTCTAGGCCACTTCAGACCCTTTTAGACAGTGTATGTCACGGGGTTCCTCCTGATGTAGCAAGCAGAACTCATTGTTCTCAATTTTCCATAGCTTTTCTCTTCTCAATTCTCTGTTCATATGAGTAACAGCTCTTCAGAAAGCTGCATGCAACAGCATAGGCAAGAGTTGATAAAGATTTCTTTTACCTTTTCTTACTGATTCTGGTTTCTTTAGAGAGCAGAGCAAATAGGAAAGCTAGCAGAGAAGTTAGGAAGATAGCCTGCATAGTTGTCCTACTGCAGCCTTCCAAGCTCTGAGCAAAAACCCAAAGGCAATAACACCATAAGTCCAGAAGTTCAGGAAGAATCCTAAAACCTCTTGTACTTGTCTGTTCTACTCAGCAGAGTTATCTCCAAGCTGAAGAACAGCAGCTCTCACTTTTAAAAGGATCTTAGCTTCTATAGATGCTAATTGATTATGCTTACAGGGAAGTCCTCCTTCTTGTCATGGCCAAATAGGCTCAAGGTCTGCATAATAACAAAATTCATAAATATCTGCTATACACACATTCTTTTGCTAAGAACACTGCCAAACACACAGAGCATTTATTTATGTTAACTGTATGTATATGCCCCCTCAATCCTTCAAATAAGTACTTCAATCTCTAGCTACTGTGAACTTTAAAACTTCCCTTAATTTCTACTCTGCACAAATTGCTCTGGTGGAGCATTTACTGAGTGTATAGTATTTGCTGGTATTACATCAGTTCCATATTCTGAAGAGGAAAGTGGAGCCAGAAAGCCCCAGATGAAAAACAGGATAAGGTTACATCTAGGATCAATTAAACAAAATCTTCAAAGACCTTTCTGCCTCCCCTCACTCCCATTTCCTAGGGAAAAATGATCCCTTGCCTGCTGTCTTATTCCCATAGCTCAGATGATAACCAGAAATCCCTAGAACCTAATGTTTATTTTGTTTGGCAAATTATACTCTATGAAAACCTGCTTATATGTTTATTGTCCCACAAGTTGGATGAACTCAATTTACAACAAGCAGACTATCACATGGCAAAACTAACTTCAAAGAAGGAAAAAAATTGGAAAGAGCACAAAACATCTTGGATCTTCTTTTTCCCTACAGAAACCTTACCTTTGTTAGCAGGGTGCCAAATAAACAACCCCAGAAATTAAAATCCTTTCCGCAAACCACATATATCATGTATTTACAATGAGAGAGAAAGAATCAGCTTTTCTTACCTTCAAGTCCCACTCTATATTTCTAAGAAATACTGCAGTAAGGAGGGATGAATTACATTACAGTTCTTTTACCGTTAAACATCATTTCAACATACTCAGTCTCTGCATACTGTCACTGAGGTTTTTAACACAAGCTGATATTATTTGAGTAGTGAAAACAGTATCATAAATAAAGCCTGAAATGGCTGGGAGCCCCATAATACAGACAGGTCAGGAACAAAGAAAAGTGTCAGGTCAGTCAGTATAACAAATGCCATAATCCAATCTCACATCCAATGATCTTTTGGTCCTAGTGTACTCAGTTTCTCATGAGAAGGTCTTGGGTCCAATATGACAAATTCAGTTTACAGCAGAAATGAGAAGAGGACTCAAGATTTCCTATTTCGTTTTCACGTATAAACCACTACCATCTCTCCCATGAAAATGGCTGTATCTTACTATCTTAAAATGCTCACATTCACTTTGTCATTTACATCAGTCATATTTTTTGTTGCTATTATTGGACTCACATTCCAATAAATTATGCAATGGGAAAAACCCAAAACCTGGGGAGGACAATTCTTTAATGCAGTATGAAAAACCCAAACATGGTAGAAAAACATGGGCCAAAGTTAACCTGGAAAGTTAACTAAAGATAAGCTGCTGGAAAATTCTGTCATATTTGCAGTTTGTGGAGCCCATCTTTTGTCTGGTGCACCGTGTGGCATATATTATATTACCTATATGTCATATTATTTGCTAGGTTTCTACATACCAAGGAAAAAATTCCTGTCCTAAACAATTCAAGTTTCAAGAAGCAATTTTTCAATCCTGCCTAGCACAGCCATTATAGGCAAAAATTGCCCTTCACTATGCAGAATTGTTTCTGAGGACTCTTGCAGTGATATTTAGATAATGACCTCACATGCAACATCTTACCAAGCCAGATATATTTTTTTTCTTCCAGATCATCAAGACATCCTTTAAATGGGCTATGACTTATTTCACTCATATGCTGGAGAATCCACATCAGTGAAAAGACTTTGATGAAGCCTACTGGACCAGCAGACTTTTATAGCGGCTGTGGTAACATAATGAAGAACTTGGCATTCCAGTAGAGAACATTAATCGCCCGTCACTGCTGAGATCGCCCAACCTGGTTACAATACAACACCAGCACAAAGCTGTGTGATACAACCAAAGTCAAGGTTATGAAATGGCTTATGTTTTTATGCACGCATTCTTCAAGCACATATAGAACTGCAAGTCCTAGGGAATTTGATATCCTGCATTAGTCACACTGTTTTTTACAGAAATGCATAACTTATTTATCCAGAATACAATCTATTCAGAGCATATCATCTGGACATTAGCTGAACAAAGCACTGTCGAATGCTATAACACACAATCCTGCTATGAGAAATATTAATTGAATGCACTTAATATCATCACCAAACAATTTACATTTCACTGAACACCAGAGAATCAAAAAAACCAGTTAAAATTACAGAAGGTATGATAATCAAATTTATTTCAAATAAGGAAGGTGTTTTCTTCATTCTTAGTTTGGAATCCAAAGGAACAGTGATTAAAGAAACAGTATGTAAATATACATGGCAGCTATGCACCAGATACTCATTGCACTCTGCAAGCATGTTACATATTACTTTAATACTAACAAAGTATAAAGTTATCCTATAAATTCTCCCTTTTTGCCTCCTCCCCTCAAATCTTTCTCAGATGCCTTTAACTTCTAATCTGCTGCATCTCTGTGTGCTAACCATAAAGTCTGCCAAGAGTCTTGTAAGGAAGAAAAAATACATAATTTACAATGTACTGAGAAGCTGGATTTACAGTTCTCTGAAGAAAAAAAAAATCAAGATCACTGCTAGCATCACTATTATCCTAATTACTAAGCAAGGTTTTCTAGCAAAAAGTGATGACTTTTAAGAAATTTGTGCTTTCTCTAGAAAAAAAGTTTGGTTGTATTTTTTTCCAGAGGTAGGCCCATCTTCCTTACAAAGACAGCTTTAAGAAAAAAACCAAACAGTATGTTCACTCTTCTAAAATATTTACTAAATATCCAGCAATATCATAATTATTACAGAAGTCAACAACTCTACTGGTGATATAGAAACTTCTTTATTTCAGGCAATTTTACAGTATTACAGTGAATAGTGTATCATAAAGCATCTCAAAATTTATGTAGCATGATACAGTTATTTCTGATGTACCTAGAAATGGAAATCGTCTAAGGGGATTGCTCTGCCTATTGTGTTTCAACTGCTGCTTTTCAGGGTATTCACTAGGCCTTTTTAGAAAATTTGTAGGAATTCCAGAGTGAGCATCTCCATTGAGATTGACCCACTTAACAAATAAGAACAGTAATGGCAATGAAGAACAGAAGGCAAAAGAAAAATTACTTGCAAGGCGCTCTAAGTGTTTAGCATCTTTTACTTGAAAAAATTAAGCTGGGAGAAAAGGATCAGTAAAACCTGGCTGGAGGGGGAAAAATACACATGATGTGATAGTTCTTATGTGTCACAAAAATCCCAACCCCCAAAATGACAAAACAGCCCTACACCCAACACGTTGGTACATATGTGATGTATATCCTTACAGAACTGTAAGAAGGGCAGAAATCCACCTGGACAAGCACAACACAGATGCCCCTGTGATTGTTCAGAAATCCTCACATGAATCATCAGAGCTGCTATTCTTTTGAGGCTCAATCAAAATCTTAGTCAGCACACCCTCTAGGGACTTGAGAAAAAAGTTATTTCTGTCTGGGAGAACAAAAGTAGATGGAAGAAGTAACACTGCAGACCTGGCAGTAGCTCATTTTCATATCCAAATGGATTCTGGTCTCTATTTCTTTCTTAACAGCAATGCAGTGAATGGGACTGTATAATACTAGCCTAAGATTGCAGTTGTCAGTGGTTATAACAGGGCAGGCTTCCACACTGAAAGCTTTGGGATAAGATCGACTGCTTGGAGAGGCTTTTAGAAGCAACAATGGCTGTCAATAGAAATCAGCTTTCCCATCAGCTTTGAGTTCCTGTTTCCCAACTTCTTACAACTGGTTCTGTACTACAGCAGTGATTTGTCGTTCTTAAAGTGCTCCTGCAAATACCTGTGCAAATTTTGTGTGATAAGTAGGTAGCATTTCTCCATTTATCTCTATTGCTGTTCAAAGCAAAACAGAACTAGATTTTAAAATAAATATTTAAGTATATTTAAGACATACATTTTCTATTTCATTTTCCACTTTAAAGCTTGCTTTTCATCTGTTTCTGAGACTGAGACATAAGGAAAAAATTCTTCACAGAAAGGGTCGTTAGGCACTGGAACAGGCTGCCCAGGGAGGTGGTTAACTCGCCTTCCCTGGAGGTGTTTAAGGTGTGGGAGGATGAGGTACTGAGGGGCATGGTTTAGAGATTGGTGGGAATTGCTGGACTCAATGATCCGGTGGGTCTCTTCCAACCTGGTGATTCTATGATTCTATGCTTCAAACAGAATGAAGGTTAGGTTACTGCTGCTGAAATCTTGAAGAAAAAGCATCTAGAGAAACAGTGAAAAGTACCTCTGACATTGTATGGTATTTCATTACTACAGCAAAGCTCCCTACAGAGTATCCTGGCCTGCAAAGAACAGTAAAGGAATCTTTGCTAAACCACACTTTCAGTATCAATAATGATGTACATTTTTACATCCTTACTGGCATTAAAGCAATTAGAAAAGTGCAGTTATTCAGAACTGTGCTTTTCTCTAACATAGGAACAATTTGATATTTTAAATGCAGAATGAATTTTCTGTAATTTCTACATACTCCTTGCCCTCTCAAACAGATGAAACTGTTAACCTCTGCAGAGGTGAAGAACTGGGCATTGCTATTTGAACTCTGGATACTCTGAATGTTCCACAGTTTAAGTGTGTTAGTTTAATTATCCTAGTGTGTTTATTATCCTAGTAAATACTAGAGATGCCTGTGGGTTTCACTTATAACACACTCATAAAATACAGTTCTACCCTGGAAAGTATTCTTAAGTACCACAAAAGATTGCATCTCTAGTGTCTAAACCAACTATATTATTTGTTCATCCTAGACAAAAAAAATGCTTTCCTTCATTAAGAATTCTGCAAACTCAAACCAGAACAAGACTAAGGTTCTGTTTTTACTCAATCTCCTATAATAATAATTGAGCACATGAAATACCTGGAGAGGTGCGGTTATAGCTTAAGCAAATATATGAACTTAATGTAACTGAAACTCTATAGTGATATTTTTATTCCTAATACCTTCTTTTATTCCTTTATTCCTAATTCTTATTTTTTATTTAATTCAGTAAGTGTTTAACCATAACAACTCAAACATGTGCTGGTGAGGACCACCAGTACATCACCACAGAACAAGTTGGGGCAATTACACCTGATGACGGTAAGGAAGATACTGGCACTCTGGCACTAGCTACTCCAACAACTAGGCAAATGGAATAAACTCTATTCCCTCTATGAGGGCTGAAGGTTCGCCAGCCCAGCGGAAGTGCATTTACACCAATGCACGCAGCATGGGGAATAAGATGGAGGAGTTGGAAGCTGTTGTGAGGCAAGGAGGCTATGATGTTGC
>WAAB01001913.1:4311-20409 GCA_013389865.1 Piaya cayana
CATGGGAGCCTCATATTGCTCCTCTAGTTCCAGGGTTTGTACACAGAGGGAACAGCTTTTTTTTCTGAGGCAAAGAAGGCATTAAGTACCTCAGCCTTCTCCTCATCCCCTGTCACTGTTGTTCCCTCTGTGTCCAAAAGGAACTGTATGGTCTCCCTAGTTCTCCTTTTGTTGTTTATATATTTATAGTAAGATGTTTCTATGAGAAACTCTGTGTCCTCTCCTTAGAGGCAAAACTGCTGAAGCAAGTCTGGGAGCTAATGCCGTATGGGAGGAAACCCCATTGTGCTCCAGGGACTTCCTGCTCCCTGCCACCTGGCAGATCCCATCTCCAAATGGACATCTACATTCCCCACAGACAGACTCCTCCTCTCCCTGGCTCCCTCCTCCCTGTAGCTTGCACCTAGTCCTGACCCCTCATGCCTGCTGAAAAATGGCATTTGAGGTGTAGCAAACTCTACCTCCTTGCCCCATCACACCTGCTGTCCTACATGGTTATAGTGCACATGGACCATAGCATGTATACATTGGCCACAGTTCCTATGGACCACTGGCCTCTTTCCTGGATGTTCACACACATGTATGTGTGTGCACACATGCACATATACATGTACACAGGGAACAACTAATACATTTCTCTTCAAAATCCTGTGAAAGAAATTTACTTTCATCTGGAATTTTTCAAAATTTAGTTTGTAGAAGGTGCAAGAAGCCCCATGCAGTAGTGTTCATGAGGAAAATTCCACCTTCTGCTTTCAATCTGAAACCAATGAGTGAAAAGTGAACTCTTCAGAAAATAAAAACCCACCAAACTTTAAAATCCTGCCAAAATCCCTAAGCAATTCTATCTTTGAACACAACATATTTAGAAGCTCTTGGAGATCCACAATATCTAGCATAAGTTACTATCTGTTTGGAAGATGCTGCCGGAGGCATGTGACTCAATACTCACCCTCTGTTACTCATTATTCTCCAGTTTAAACATTTTGAGCATACAACCAGCAAGAGGAAAAAACACCTACTGAAGAGTTACACATCTGCAGTCATGAACAGTGATGTATGGAAGCTCAACAATCCCAAAATAAATGATGGGCTGGAAATCATTCAGCCAAACACTTATGCATAATGCTGTTATTCTCAGAAATGAGAATAGGTCTGAACTGGAACTTCCATACACAACGTGCACATGTTTTAACAATCTGCCTTTGGGTTAAAGCATAGAACCACAGACCTGCATCACACATTAGGGGCTTGTCTGCTCTGATGTATGATACCTCTTGTATTTATCTGTTTGCAGTTTATTGCAGCCCATGTGCTCAGTGGGTGATTGAGTATCTGTTTCCTTGCACTGGGGGATTGTATTCTGGGTCTGATGGTGATTCTCTGAGTGGAGAAATCACACTGACCAAGAAAGAAACCAAGCCTGCAAAAGTAAGAGAAGGTACAAGTGTGCAGGTGTAGGGAGGAGGTGGGTGAGAAGGAAAGGATCTTTGGGTAAGAAACAGGGAGCTTGCTGCATGGGCAGAGGTGGGGAGACTGTTGGGATGAACCAGGCGAAGATGTACCACTCAGGCCTGGAAGAAGTCAGCTTTTCTTGAAGACCATAAGGTGATAATGTGGAATTTACACTACTTGTCTTGTACCAAGACTCTCTCTTTGCATTTCTGTTTCCAGTCCATGTCAGCACTAGTTATTTTTATCTTCAGCACTGCAGAGTGGGCCAATGCAATGGATGAAGGCTTGTGAGAGACACTGAGTCCTTCCTGAGAAGACTCTGCAAAGTTGATACCTGACCTTCTGGGGTGCTAGCTGGTTGTTAGCTGATCTTTCCACAGTCACTCTGCAAGCTCTCAGGAGCTGAGACACCCAGGCCTGGCAGCCTTGCTAGCTGGAGCAGGAAGCCTGGAGCTGAGGAAATGAACCAGCTCCATGTCTAGACACCAAACAAGCCAGGATCTGCTTCTGAGACTTCTCTGGATCTCTCCATATTGTCTCAGATACATCTGCAAAACAAGACTGGAAATTCTACAAGAAGATAATATTTCTGATGCTTCATGTTTCCCACCATGGAGAGGGCCTCCCACTGCCACACACAGTGCTACCGGTCCTACCCAGGTGGGTAGTGTTAGAGGCTGCCAGCCCTCCAAAACATGCTTTTCCTGGAGGCATTTTGCTGCAGTATCTCCTAGACCCATTCCTGCCACAGCATTTGCCTTAAGTGACCCCAGAAGAGGCAAATGTTTGGAGCTGTACTCTGCCCCTGGAAGATCATTCCCCTGACTTGCTTTCAGAGAATAGTATTCCTGTCTATTGCCTACTCTGCACCTCTTACACTGCCACTACCTGCAGTTATGTCTTTTTCCACAGCTTTTGCTGTATGATGGATATACCTAACCTAATGGATAAACTTAACCTAATCAAGGAATCTCCGTGGACAATTAAAACACTGAAACAAGAAGCCTGCTAAAGGGATGTGTGGCCAATTCTTTTTCCTGACAACATGCTGACACATTGAGCCACAGTGAGGCAGCAAATGGCTTATTGATGGGATCAGTGAACATCATAGAACATGGTAGGGAGAAGAAAAAGACAAATCCAGGCTGTCAGCAGCACACTGAGAAGAGGACCATTTTCTTATGCCCACTCATCTGAGCTGCCAGAGCATCCAAACAGAAAAGCAAAGGTCTCTGCATAGAAACTGTTTATTTCCTCAATATAGAAAGTCCTGTGAGGAAGAAAATGACTTCATCCCAGGAGCTGCTAGAGGGGGCCCTTGGGGCAGTATTTATGCAGCAGCAATATCTAGACCTTCACAGTAGGGAAAATATATTACACTCAAATGAAAGTCTATGCCCTTAATTGTTCACTCCCAAACACAAAATAAAGAAACATATGTGATGCTGGGCTGAAATGCTGAATGATGTTTCAGGAGCCATTTAGAGGAGAGAGATGAGGATTGTTGACATTGATGCCTGCAACCTCACAAAAGTCAATAGATCAAGTTACACTCAAATAGAGACACAAGGTTTCTTTACTCTTCTTGGATTTGTAGATGATGCTAAGCACTACAAAAATATAATTTTCTTGTATCCCAGGAAATGTCTGCGGATGTCAAGGGTCTAAATTAGCAAACATCAATATGTTCCATCTCTACAACTCTAAACCAGCCCAACCATAACACCTGAGTGCCTGGCAGGTCTAAATACAGATCTATCAAGGTATGTGGTATTACTCGTCTTCCATGAAAACACACAGAGATTTAAGTTTCTATGAGGACTTTTTATTTTATTTTGTGATATGTGTTGAGAGTAGTCCTTGTAGTCTTGGCTCAGAAGCAGACAAGTCTGTTCAGCAAGTGAGTGGCACAGTGGAGGCTTTTTGTGCAGGAGCGTTGGGCTCACAGAGATATCTGGATAGTGTTTGCTACCAGTCTCAAATAAGCTGGACAGCTTTATGACTGTTTTCTGCAGCACAGAACAAGGTCATTTTCCCCTACCATACATGCCTCCTTGGCTTGACTGTAGGACACGCTAGCTTGCTGCAGATGATGTGAAGAAAAGCACAAAGGGAGTATTATGGAATCCTGCTTTCCCGGGTTGTCAAGAAACTAAGAACATGATGGAGGCAAAATATGCAGGGAAGATATAATAGTGTCATTGACTGGGACAGATGCATCCTCCAAACCTTGAACAGCAAAATGGGCTTCCAGATTAACAGTCGTGATGGGAAATGATCTTCTACAGCACCTTCAGAATTTATAGATCAGAACAGTGAAAGATCTTCTTTGACTGGCAGAGCCTCTGTAGGTTTGGTGTTTGTTGTTCTAAATTCAGTCTCTTCCATCGTTGGCTTTTTCTTTAAATTCAGATATGCATGAAGTTAAGCTAATGTTTCCTTCTATCAGCCAGCGTTTTGCTCTAGAAATCAGCATGTGAAAAGAATAAATGTGACTGTACCCTGAACTGCTTGGCAAAAAACCTGACCCTCTTTCTCCACAAACACACACACTTTCAGACTTATTTCTTTGGGGAAGAACATGTGCAAAGCCAGATGAGTCCAGGGAAGAGAATGAGTTCAAGAGGAAGGAAACCAACTAATATTCCCATTTCACCAGGGCTTTTGAATAAATAAATAGAGCAATTAATAATTAATAGACCTAAACTTGAAGTCCTTGCTCTAAGCAAGATTCTCCTTCAATGAGCGTTTTGCTCAAGCACAATGTAGGTCAGAAATTCAGATCTAGTATGAAGTAGATCTTAATAAATCATAATGGTGGCCTGATTTTACGCTTTCCTGAAATTAACTGGAAGGGCCACGTGTAAAGCAGAAGCCTTTATTGTTCTGCTGGATCTCGTCCAATGCTGGAGAAACAAGGAGGCTAATGCATGGTCTATGTGTTTCTTACACATATTTGGTCCAATAGGCATCAATAAAGGCATTCAATGAAGGGCATCACAAAGTGTCCTGAGACTTTCTTTGTATGGGGCATTGAGACAGTCTGTAGGAGAGCTTCCTGAATGGAAGAAACCATAGTATAGCTGGACTCACCACTAATTCTGTCTACAAGAACAATCTACATACTATCCAGAAAGATTTCTTTGTTTAATGCCTGTAACGATGTCTAACAGCTTTAGACAAAAAGCCACACAACACCTTGGCAGACTTGGAGCACTCTTGTGACTGAAACCAAAGCTTCAACATGTGAACAGCATGATTCAGTAGATTTTGAGGGCCCCTTGCTCACTGCCACCTCCTTCTTATATACATTTCTTCCATTTTTATGAGAGATGACACTACAATCTTAGGAGAAAAATTACACAAAACTGAACCGGGAAGGGAAGTAAAACCATCAATATTTGAATTTTTTTTATTATTGTCAATTTTTTCTAGTTCTGGAGTTTCTTCTACTTGCCAGTTAAACTGCCATCCAAGCAAGACATACCTCTTCTGGCTAGATTTCTTTCTCAGGGTACACTAGAACCTGTGTGATGCTTCTCCCTAAATTCTCCAGCCAGAGTTAATCTCCTGTCCTGTCCTTTCCTGTCTGTCTGCCTGCTCTCTGCCACAGCCCTGGTTTTTGTTGTTTTGAATTCTCAGTCCTGACCCCTACCTCCAGGGCTTCTAACATTTCTGTTTATCCTGCTTATTAGCAGCCCTGACATATCAAGCATCTGTCCTTTTTGCTTGTGATACTGGCCTAAATGCTTTGCTTGTCTGCTTCTTGCAGATGTATATAGATTTCCAGCTCTCTTGAGATTTATACACAACTGCTTTCCTAAGCTAAGCCAGGAGCCTTCATCTCTTTCAGACAACTCCCTACAAATCACATTTCTTAGTGTTTGGAAAGATGGTAAGTGGACAGAAAGACTAAACATGCTGATGACAAAGCTGTCTCTTTAGTCAGTGGAGATGAAAGGGGACTCAAAACAACTTCATGTAGAATTGGGCAGGTAAATAGCAGCAAAAGAAACTCAGAGTTATTAATTTTTTTCTGTAAAGGATCAATACAGGAAGACATTTCAACTCTTTGTACACTGAAAAAGTTTCCATGTTAGCTCTGTCAGATGGGGAAGATACCAAGATACCATCACAGATAGTTCAGAAAAACCTTTTTGACAGCAAAGCTAAATGTGGCAGGCTGTAAGAGGAATATGATGTAGAAATGTACTGAAACATGTCTGTGACATACATGTTGGCAGGCATGTAGGACTGACATATATATGTTTAAAAAATGACCCAGGATTTGCCCCAGGGATGTCATAGTTCATTTTCTTTAAAGGAGGCTGTGAAAGTGGTTTTATTTAATTAAGTATGGAGTACAAAGTAGCTCTCTGAACTTTATAAACTCTATTAGAGAAGTCAAGTAGACTATGATTTTATAGCAGATGCCTTCCTGACCTGTTGCTTGGCCTGGAATGAGCCTGCAGTATTGCTTTGTCACCAACCATAACTGAAGCAGAGATGACAGTTAGGATGAGTTGGGAGACGAGACTGCTCTGAACACACAGGCTCCTGACCTGGCAGATTCAGAGGGCTGGTCCAGCTCCATCATGGGAATGACGGACAAGTACCCTCAGTCCAAAATATCAACTGGTGAATGACAGCCCATAGGGAGAATATGCAACAGCAGTATCTTTTTCTCATAAGAGTGACTCATTCAGCCATGGCTGCCAGCTGGGGCTCATTAATTGCTTTAGATATTGAGGTGGCAGAGTGATTTGTGATTTGCTGAGAAAATATTAATTGCATAAAAAGATAATTACAGAAAGGCAATTCACTTCATGAAATGACTGTTTTGAGAAGGTGGCGGCTCTAGTGCTGGGACAAGTGGATAATGCAGGAAGCGACAGGTGTTACAGTACATTGAGCAATTAAACACACACTCCAGGCTGAGCTGCATTCATAAACTGAGCAGCCTGTGAATCACTTGCCCCAAGAGTGCTTGGAACTTCATCTCCGTGACATATTCACTGACACATAAACACAGCCTCCAACACTGGGCTGCATCAAGGATGGCTTGGCTTGCAAGCACAGTTGAGGGACCCACCAGGGTGAAATGGGCTCAGTGCTGGGCTGGGTTATTCCCCTCTGCTGATGGCTGCAGCGGCACAGCCACAACACAGAGGGCCTGGGTGGTGTCCTTCAGACGCATGTCCCTTCCCCTGTGCACACCAGCTCTTGCCATAGTCTTTATAGGCAAGTCCCACTTGTGCAGTGGCATGTGCTGATGGGATGGACACTGCCAAGCACCTGGGAGGTATGTGGTGGCTGACAAGAGGACTGTGCTGGAGTCCCAGTGGAAACTGGCTTGGACGAAGGATAGAGAAGGGAAGGGAAGGGAAGGGAAGGGAAGGGAAACTGGAGGAGAGAATGAGAGGAGATGAAAAATGTGAAATCAGGCATCTGTGTCCCCTTTGACCAGAGCTGAGAAGTGCTTTTCTCTTCATAGATCCATGCAGTAGTGGGACACAGCCAGGGTCTTCACCTACAGGCAGTGGTTAAGAGGGATCAGGGTGTGGGGGGGGAGTGTACGAGAAGCCCTCTGCTAACAACCTGTATGTAGTTGGGTGGTTCTCCAGAGCCCTTCTTGCTTGTAAGGAGCAGTGAGGCTTTTCTACAGGAAGCTGACAGCTGAGCATGCAACTAGTTAAATCAGAAGAAGGCAGGGAAGATGATAATACAAAATACAAATATGATCACCTCTGTCATCCGATCTTCAATTATCTCCAAAATTAGTGCTGGTTAATTCCTCTTTCCCAAATCCCACCACCTGAAAGCTGTGATCTCTTTTCATGCCATCAGGGTTCCATTCCAGCCCAGCAGCATCCCTCTTTCATCAGACAGAAGCACTGACATGGGATCACACAGAATATTCTCTCCTGCAGGATGAGAATCAAAGCACCCCAGAACTCAATCTTTCAGTACCAATGCTTACAAACCCTGATGTGGACATCTGCTGTAGGACAACACAAATGGGGAATGTGCCAAAGAGTGGTCTGTAATCACTAACAATTCCAACGGCAGTGAGACTGGTCGTGGTACCAACAACCCTAATCCAGGGACTCGAGAGTGACAAAGGGGCTGAATTACAGTGAAGTAATATGACTTCAAGGTCACATAGCAACTGAAACCATTGCTGGCTGGCAGCATAATCCAGAATTCCTAAATTCCAGTCTAGTCCTTTAGCTTTGGCACACACATTTAACTTGGGTTTTGTTAGTAAAATAATATTCTCTTTGCACTTGGAAGACAGAGTCTGTGAAGCTGAATAAGAGCTGATTCAGATGAGAATGTCCCAGGAGAACAATTGATGCTATTTATAAAAAAATGCACTGGTTGCAGTATATAATTAGAGTATTTGCCTTCTACGCACAAATTGAAGATAACGACTCTGAAAGAAACTGAAGGAAAGGAATCTAAACAGAACAATGTCTGTCCTGAAACTGACTTGCTAAAAAATACTTCAGCTTTTAGGTCATGTCTGAAGAGTGTGCAGTCTCCATACCCTGGCTAAATGACCAGTGACCTGGGGATGTGGAACCATCACAAAGCGTTACTAAAGGTTCTGTAGCCAAGGATGTGATTATGGTAGGTGGAGGTAAAACCTGTGCAAATCTGGATACCTAATTTTTATTGTTGCACCCATGTAATCACAGATCACTTTTGAAATCCCTACCTGTTGATGACAAGAGGGTTGAGTGCAGAGCTGCCTGGAACAGCTGTAGCTGGAATCTGGACTTCTGAGTTGGAGCAAAATGTATTTTCAAAATATATTGTGGAAGGCAAAAGCTAGCTGTTCTGTTTTCAAACCACAGAAATATTTTTAACTAACTGTTATATTTTGAAATGTTATTTTTTTCTATAATGTAAACACTTATCATAGTACATATGAAAATGTAACAGGTCGTTCTGAATGTATCTTCTTGTGTTGTTACATGTGCACACAATTAAAATCAATTAATAGCTAAAACTTTTTGAAAAGGTAGCAAAGTAGATCACAACAATCAGAACAAAAATGAAATCAGCAAGTTCCTTATTAAATCCTTCCTGTCAATATTTTTCCTAAAACTGACATGAAATATTCCCACAAGATACCTTGGTTTTCATGAGGCAGCACTTTCTGATGCTATACTGTCAGTGTTTATTCACTCACAGCTCAGAAGGAAGCTCAACTAGTGCTGCCAGCCTAGTTGCAACAAGGAACCTTCTCAGCAGCTGTCAGGCCTTTTGAGAGATGTCTTGGTCCTGAACCAAGGGAGAAGATTTGGAGATGTGGGGAAGCCAAAGACTGGCCCCAGCATGACTGTGTGGTGAGCTCTCCCATCAGTACTGTGGCCTGGGCTGATGCTGGAGGGAGGGTGGAGACAGCCACCCTCATGTGTAGAAGCAGATTTTAATTAAATTCTGTCAGATGGCAAAGCTCTCGGGGTCCAAATGCTCATTAGTTATTGGTTTAGATAGAAAGAAGACTATCAAAGTGTGTGAGATCTAGAGTACAGCAGGGGGTTTCCTAGTCACATTGATTTGCCATATGAACTCTCTCTTTACAAATTATAAAACAATAATAATTATTCTCATATATGCATCTTTGTTCAAAACTGATAAAGAACTGCTTTAAAAGCAGTGAAGGAAATATGCTTAATCCCCCTACAGGGCAGCCATTTTTTACTTCTATTTAGCCAATAGGTGAATTGAAGTGCTGTTGATAAGACTGAGTATCTAGTTTGGAGATCACACAAATAGCCAGACACAGACCTAGAAAGAGAAAACACAAACCTTATTGTTCATGCCATGTCATTATGTCATTCTTCTCCTCATGTGTGAAATGGAAATAATAAAGCTACCATGGCAGCATTTTGAGTTTCTGGTGGTGACATGATTTGGAAGGTTGCAAAGAAAATATGTCCATGCTCAATTCTGTGTTGGGTCCCCCTCTCCACTGACTGCAGGGAGTGGGAATGGACCCTCAAGACTCTTGTCTTAAGGCACAAAGTGTCGTTTGCATTTCTCACTCTTACTGGGTGTCATGAGTTCCAGCCAGTCACAGGGCTACTGTTAATGTGTTTTTCAAACATCCTTTGGATAGGAGATGGGAGAACCCCTTCTGCGTGCCTCCTACATACACACGCACATCACCATGCTGCCCTGCTGATCCCTTTCCTCCCTAGCTGTGGTTGCTCACCAACTGTATACAGTGTATGGAGCAAGTCAGCGGCATTCCCTCTCCAGTAGTACCCTCTGAAATCAGATGTACAACACTCTTGGGAAATGTGTTCATGCTTGATTCCTCAGCTATTGCTACAGCATGACAGAAAACAGGATTACCACAAGATTCCTGAAAAATATCCTTATCGTTACAATGTGTTGTTTTGGTTTGGGGGAGGGGGCTGTTTTGTTGTAGTGTTTTTAAAAGCTTCCCTAGTTACTTGGCATATGGTTCAGGCTCCAGGATTTTCTGTGTTCTGCTGTTCCTCACTAGTCATTGTTCCTCTAAGTTTATTCCTTCCACCTCTGCTTGCTGGGCACACAAGATTTGGGTTAGGATTGAGTAACAAATGCTTCAAAAGTGCTTGGGCTAAAATTTGGCAGGCCAAATCCATTCTAGAAGATATACAGGCTGAAATGAGAAAACTGGGAATATGATTCAATCTGATCCAAGCAGGTGGCACCAACACTACAGCCTTATCCTGCCTAGGACATGGGTAAGCATCCCATTAGCAGGACAATGATGACAGTGTAGACTCTGTGTCTGTAGATGGGCTCCACCTCCAGCCTGGGATGAATTTTTCACCATGATCATTTGACCAGAAAGAAGAAGCTGTGGATGGTATTGGGGACTTACACATAAAGTAAAGCATAACTTTACTTGTTGGGCTTAGCATGGATAATTCCTTAGGCAGCTGGTGATCAATGGGACCTGCTCACAGCTGGGTCCCCTAAAGCAGTTCACTTTTCAAAAAAATGCAGTACTGGGGCAGAACAGGCAGTAATGAAACTCTGAAGGACCTCAAAGTAGGGCTTCTTTTTCTCTCCCTTTAATTGCAAGGCTAATGTCCCACATAAATATCTAGCAGCTGTTTGTTTATGTATGTCATTTTGAAAGCCTGGCTAAAAAACAAGAGAGAATACAGCTGGGAGTCAAAAAAGCTTTCAGAGAAGGCTCTTTGCCACTAGCACTTCATGGGAGGGGCATTCTGACAGCAACATGATTTTTAAAGATTAAGTACACAGAATATGAAGTTCTTCCAGAATTTAAATATTTATTAAACATATGTACCAGAGGCAGCCACAAAGCACCAGATTTAAAATGGAGCTCCTGAGCTAAAAGGTAAGGCAAATCCTGGTGATATACAATGCTCTCTAGTTCCACACAGAGAAATCAGCCAGGCACAACTAAAAGAAAAAATAAGCATGGAGCTCTGAAATGAGCTGGACAGTAATTGCCTAATGCCAAAAGGACAGAGCACAGAGTTCTTTCCTCCATTCTTTTCTATTATTCATAATTAACTTTCCACTCAAATCTGCATCTGTAACTGTTCTGGGTACAGATTCACCCTCTGGGAAGCTACTAGAGACTGACATTTTAAAGGAAGAAGGGATCCAAGCTAGTTGCTGAAAAGCAGGGTCTCTGTGTAGATAGATCCTCTGATTCCTCATGCAAATGTATGGATAAATATCCAATTATCTGCATCTGACAGACAGTCATGTCTGTGTGAATAGAAACATGCAGCTGTGTGCTCATCTCAGACTCTGGCATTTGAA
Source organism: Piaya cayana (assembly GCA_013389865.1). Classification (NCBI taxonomy): domain Eukaryota; kingdom Metazoa; phylum Chordata; class Aves; order Cuculiformes; family Coccyzidae; genus Piaya; species Piaya cayana. The sequence goes on from WAAB01001913.1 coordinate 15,574, forward strand.
GATTGTCTCCTGCCTCAAGGAAGCTGCCATTCAAGAAGAGAGATGCAAAAACCTCCAGATGTTCGCTCAAAGAAAGCACTCAAGGAAACCACCTCAAAGAGAACTGGCTTTCATGGAACCAGGTGACTAGAAGATTAGCTAACAATCTGACCACACAGCATGCTGAGGGACAAAAGGCAACACAATGCAGATATGACAAAGCAAGTTCATGTGCTGATCTGTTGGGAATCAATACAAACAGAGACTGTGTGCCTGTAAAATGAAAATATGGAATAAATGTAAAACTAATCAAAAGTAAGGATTAATTTAGAGATAATTCAGAGATGCAAAAATGAATCTTTGCTAAGGAAGAAAGTCTTCAGTTAAACTCAGAGATTAAATTTTATGAAGGGATTAGCTGCTGCAGATGTGAACCTCTGCAGGGTTACCGGTCAAAAGAAATCAGCCTTAATGAGAGACACACTTTTTATTATCTTAATCAATAATAAAAGATACTGGACTCCAGATGAACTCATTAAGAATGTACCTACCTATCTTGGTTTAAATAAGGTGAAGTGTATGTCTGTTGGTACTCACCAACAAGCTGGTTCTTTTGACGCTTGTCATGGGAAATCCTGACTCATCTTTGCCTCTTTCAGTATTTGTTCATCACCCAAATTCCTCTTAGCTTACTAAAGCTAGGACAACATAAGATGCCTGTTACAGTTACTCATTCATGCTAAGTCGCTACTCGTATTCATATAATGTTCCATTTCTAGTGGTTATAAACATCTTCCTCTGTGATACAGGGCTACATTCCACTGGTTTTAGGCTTACTAAAAGAGTGAGAATTAAGTAAAAGGCTAACATGTGAGACTTGGGATATGATCAATCAGCAGCAATGCCAAGGCAAAGAAAAATCTATGAGAAGATAACTTGAAGAGATGAGAGTTGGTGGAGGGAGTTTCCCAGCAACCACTTTCAAACAGGGGTTTTGGTCTCCGAATATGAGTCCCTGGCATGGCTGCTCCTCACCACTGTGGATCTTCTTTTCTTACTTTCCAGAGATGTGAGTTTGGGGCTTGGTCTGACAGCAGTGCAGTGTAGGTGTTACTGCTCTTGTTCAGTGTGGAGGGTCAAAGCTGGCAGCACAAGGAAAGGGCACACTTTCAGACAGATCCAAAATCTGGGGGTTTCTAGCAAATACAGATTCACTGGACTTCACTTTCAGAATGACTGTATTCATCCCTTTCTGCCAAATCTGTCTCTTTTAAATTATTTCCAAAATGGAGAAATTTATAGGCATTTTCTTCACTTCCTGGTGTAATAAGCTTAGAAAGCTGAATGGACTTACAGTGGCCCAAGCTAATTTCTAAGATTATTGGCAGGATTTAGCTTCCTTTTGGATTTGTGAACACCAAAAAATGAAATCCCTTTTTTCCCCCTGTGTTTTGCAATGCTTGCCAAATAGGTCCTGCAAAAACATCAACATGGACACTCTCAACGGGCAGTATCTAACTGTGCCAACTAATGACTTTTGAATGCTTGCGCTGTGGGAATGTGGGAGTGCTATTGTTTTTCTTCCCAGGCAAGTATGATATCTACATCACTCACCCCCACCCCCTGCAAGGTTTTGGGGGTTGCTGTGAGAATGAGCTCTGCACAAACAGATGCATGACAGTTTCTCTAGACAAGATTTTCTTTATACGCTTTCTTCAAATACTTGTGGGAAATAAATAAATGCATCAGGAATATCATGGTAGGGAATTAACTCCTTCCAGACAAAAATGCCCTAACAGGGATAGTGCAACTCTTACACTGAGCCTCTCTGTTCCAGCCTGCCCTGCTCACTTGTGCCACTGGGCACACACCAAAACTGAAAGTAGTGCTGCTGGACACAAGCAATAAACTCATATCTAGGTTGTTGTTTCCAGCCTTGATGAGATGCGACAAAATGGTTCTGATTAGATACTCATTTGCTGTTAGTGAAGCAAGGGGGAAGGCATCACTCAAGCAGAGGATGAGTGCTTGAATTCCTAAAATCACGAGAGCATGGACACTACAGGCAGGATAAGAATCATAAAACCACAGAATGGTTTGGGTTGGAATGGACCTTAAAAATCATCTAATTTCAACCTCTCTGCAATGGGCAGGGACACCTACCACAAAATGAGGCTGCCCAATCTGGCCTCGAACATCTCCAGGGACAGGGCGTCTACAACTTCCCTGGGCAACCTGTGCCAGAGTCTCACCACTCTCATAATGAAGGATTTCTTCCCTATGTCTAGTCTAAATCTGCCACTCTCCAGTTTATAGCCATTTCAGCTAGTTCTGTTACTATATGCCTTTGTAAAAAGTTCCTCCCTGGCTTTCCTGTGGCCCCTTCAGGCACTGGATTTTTTGTTTTCTTCAAGACTTTATAGTGACCTTCTATTGGAAGTGACTTATAGTGACTCTCCAGTACCTGGAAGCCTGTTTCTCCAAGGTCTCTCTATAATCACTGACCAAAGTCTTCTTGGAGAGGGACATTAGCTTTAGCCTTCATGACTAATGCCCTTAGTAGCCTTTTTCTTGCAAGAACATAGATCTTTTACAGTCATGGAGCCTATGACCAGGTCTTCTAGGCATTATATGGTAACATTCCCTACAACAGCTCAGCCTGGGGTGGGGGTAGAAAACCTCTAGTCAAGAGAGTTTCAAGCAGAAAATTTGGCCTGACAAGAAGCAATAATCCAGTTCCTATTCTCAAATACACAATGACGGGAGCTGCACCAGTGTCCTTCTTTGAACCCTGTCATGGTATGTTTAGTAATGTTTTCTCAGTTTCTAACATATTTGTGGCCATTTATTTTCTCTCCTGCTAGGCAAATTTTTGAAGGATCATGAGGAGCCATTCAGTGCTTAGAAAAGAAAGTAAGCCTTCTCTGGGGAATGTAAGGTACTACCTTTCCACTGGGCAGGAAAGGATTTACCATTTAGTTGCCAAAAGCAGCTTCACAGGTAATCTCAGTATGTCAGACAGGGATTTTTTGGGCTAGCAGTATGTGTGGTGGAAGTTCCCAGCTGTGCTGAGACATCTGAGGTAGGTGGATTGAGATCAACAACCCTTTTTCAAATAGAAAGAGGAAGGAACAGGTAAAGAAGTTATTCAATTGAGATGGTAAACTGCTATGCCAGACTTCACCCAGACCAAACTTGTGTGGATCTGAAAAGGTCACTGTGCATTCTCCAGTTTAGGTGCTTTGAAGCTCCCAGAGTTTCAAAGTTTTCATTCTCAGGAGCTGCAATTGCTCAAGCCTATGAAAGTAAATGGATACTAGTTCTATCCACTTCTAAATCCTTCATATCTATGATCAAATCCTGAATTTATGCCTGCTGGCTATTACACATCATTCCAGTCCTTTTCCAGAGATGAAGTGGCTGAGTGGTGTGTTCTGATCAGATTCAAGTTAGCAACTGATCTCTGGTTTTCAAATGAACTTGGACAAAGGTTTGTTGGTAAACATAATACAATGAGCTCTAAGTGCCCTGGCAGGGTGGAGCTGGCTAAAGTCACAAAGAGTGGATGATTGAAAAAGGCACGTGCTTGCCTGGCACATGAGAAAAAAAAGGTTTTTGGATAGCTGCAGCTTAAAGGGAATATGGGAAATTCACTTTTGGTCAGGTGAGCCATTGTTGAGGAGATGGGCTGTGGGCATTTGTCCAGAGATGGGACTTGGATAGAAGCCACACTGAAACTTCTCGAAAAAACTCTTTCTATGAAAGAATTGTTTATGAAAAAAACTGTGTTACAGTCTATGATAAGATGGGCTGATCAAAGTGGCATTATTCCGACTGCTGATGCCATAATGGAAAAAGAGACTTGGGAGAAAATGGGACAAAAGCTGTTCAGAGAATGTGTCTTGGGAAATATGAGCCTTTGGCAATATTTGCCCCTCTGGAGACTAGTTAAAGAAACTTTACGTGAAGTGAGAGCAGAGAGAGAGGCTTATGCAAAGCAGGATAATACTAGCACGCTTGTGGAGCATGAAGAGGCTCCGGATAAATAAGATGCTGTATCGCCGGATGATTTGTTCAGTGAAGACTTCGAGCATTCAACATTGCCTGAGCATTCCACGTGGAGACAAGATTTTGAAAAGATGATGGAAAAAATGGAGGAGAAGGGAAGTTGCCTGCCAGGACCACCACCAATCGACAACCCTGAAGAGCATTCCCCCCTGGAACCGACTGTGTTGCTCCAATCACTGACAGGGTTTGATACCATGGGAGCTGTTGTGGGGGTGGTGAGGTTTTGGGGACTGGGAACGAGCTGGCAGGGCATCACTATAAAAGCTTATCCTGTTTTACTTAATATACAAACGGGAGGTAGTGAATGGGATCTGCTTTGTGGGGTACCATGCAGCAAAGTGGGTTGGCAAGTTAATTTCAGTAGAGAGATTTTGCAAGGTGCTATGGAGAGTGCTTTTGACTGTGAAAGGATGCTGAGACTGCTTTTGTTCCAGCTTAATGGAGCTGGTGGTGAAACTGTTTTTTCAAGTTTTGCCGAGGAAACTTTAAACAGNTGCAAAAAGGCAGCAGCCCCCAGACAAAAGCTGCACTCCACCCAACTCGAAAAAAAGAAAATACCTGCAGCCACCTTGACAAAGAAACTAACAGCCACTGCTATAGATCCCTTTGGGGGAGGACCAGCCCCCACAAGCTGAAAAAGCTAGTGGAGCTATTGTTAGAAAAAAAGCCAGTGGGTTTACTTTGCACTGCTCCAAATTTAAAGAGACATTCCTTGCTTTATCGAGTTTTCTTTTCCTTTGTTTTTGAGGGCAATTAGAAACGAATTAAGTGGTTTGGGTATTTCAACAA
>WAAB01001914.1:0-75726 GCA_013389865.1 Piaya cayana
AGGTGCTGAGCTCTTCTCCTTGGCACCAGTGATGGGACCCAAGGGAAGGGGAGGAAGATGGGCCGGGGGAGGATTAAGCTGGATATTAGGAAAAGGTTCTTCCCCAGAGGGTGATGGAGCCCTGGAACAGCATCCAGGGAGCCAAGCCTGACAATACTCCAGAAGCGCTTGGACAACGCTCAGACGCGTGGTGTAAATGTTGGGGTTGTCCTATGCAGAGGCAGGAGTTGGGCTCGATCCTTGCGGGTTTCCTCCAGCTCGTGTCATTCTGTGACGCTTCCCAGCACGGAGGAAAACGGCTGGTGGGACGTGGTGCCACCATCCACTGCCAAAGCGCCGCTTGGTGTGCGCAGATCCCGGGGAAAAGGTTTGGGGTTTATATCCCGCAGCGGTGGAAATGGAGCCGCCTGATTCCAGAGGGCGATTTTGTGCGATGCTGATGGATCCAGTGGTGCGTTTGACCCCTGTGTGTTACATAGATTGAACCCATCATCGATGAGCAACTCGCTAGGGTCACCAAAACCCGTTTCCCGTGGGATATTTTCCTTTAGTGATCCGTTCCCTCGAGATGCTGTGCAGCTGGGTTCCAACGCCTGTGTCAGCTTCGACTGAGGGTAACAGAACACCCTGGGCTCTGGGGGGATAGCGAAAACCTTGCTGATTTACCAGCTGAAAACGTTCCTGGACACTTAAATCACAAGGAAATAAGCGTGCTGGGAATCTGATCCATTCTGGTAAAACAAGGATTCGGGCTGATTAATTTCAGTTGAAATAACTGTGAAAATTCCTTTTTTGTAAACTGTCTAATCTGGAGTATTTGTGTGATCTAAAATAATTTCTGGTTTATGGTTTTATTTCTTTATACAACGAGCTGAAAACAACGTTAGTGCAACTGCTACTCTGTGAATGCTGGAGATCCCAGCAGTAACATCAAGAACTAGACCTGAGGTCAGGAGCCCTTTTCAGAAGTTTAGAGCCTAGGAACCTGGAACAGGTTGCCCAGAGCAGGGGTGGCTGCCCCATCCCTGGAGGGGTTCAAGGGCAGGTTGGGTGGGGCTTGGAGCCCCTGATCCAGTGGGAGGTGGAACTGGCTGGGCTTTGAGGTCCCTTCCCACCCAAACTGTTCTATGATTCTGTTTCTCCAGGTTCCCACAACAAGATCATCTGAGCTTTGATCCCAAGTTTCCCCATGGAACACATTCAGCTGTAGAGCAGCAAGGTCTTTTTTTTCCATTTCCAGTTCTATGGTTGGCTTCTTCAGGATGGTTCGCTGCCTCTTCATGAATCATAGAATCACAGAATGACCAGGTTGGAAGAGACCCACCAGACCATCGAGTCCAACCATTCCCATCAACCAAGAACAACAACAGTATGTTTTGTACGTATTATAAGGAGAATTTTTTCACCAAATAGCTCAGGACATCCAGAAATGCTATAAAGGACCCAGGAAGCACAAGGAAAGTTGTATTCCTTTTTCCCCTTAAGCAAAGAACCCAGCTCCTCAGGCTTCTGCTCTGATGTTCTACCCATCAGACCAGGCTTTTTCAGATGTTCTCAGCCAGTTAAAAGCCCAGGTAGCAAAGGAGTTGAGTAAAAACCAGATTCTGTTGATCAGTGTGGGTTTTGGTGCGTAATCCCTTTAACCTGGTGGCGTATTTGCAGACTAAGGCGCTGAGACAAGCACGAGTGACGTTGTTTGAGCTGTTTTGAGCCTTGATCCTGGTCCAGCGATGAGCAAAGAGCAATCGCAGTTCTCTGCGTCTGTCCCTCTGCGTGTTCAGAACCGTTTCTGATGTGCTTGGCAGTCAAATAATGAAGAGTTTTCAGTCACCATGTGGGACTAGTAAAGCACGTAACCCAAGACTAATTTGTCACAATTTAACGGTGCGATACCCCTCGAAGTAGGGTAGAAAATGATCGTCTCCATTGCCTGGGGGCATCGTATAACGGAGAAACGTTTTCCCTGCTCCTTAAATATTGTCCTTTGAACATTAATTTATTTTACAGGCATTGTGGTTAAAGGACAAAGAGCATAAAACATCCCTATGCTTGTTCTCAGAGATCCTTGGGTGTTCATGATTTAGTTGAGAGGTAGGAGTGGTGATGTGATTGTTTCAAATGAAGATTTTTTTTTTTCCTTAAGTGACATGCGTGCGCCCAGCAGGTCGGGACCGTGTTAGCCCTCTGGTTCTTGATAGAGAATTAAAAGTTCTCACGTCTATGTACGGATACCAGCTTGGTTTGACCTTAGCTTGGATAATCTCCTTGAAAACATAAACTGGTTGCAACAAATATATTTGATTGACCCAAGTGGTCAGAAATGGCTTTGGAGGGTTCCTGTGGCATCTGTGGCTGGACTCGATGATCCGGTGGGTCTCTTCCAACCTGGTGATTCTATGATTCTATGATCTTTTTATCTTCCTTATTCCTAATTTTTCTAGTGTGGATGCTGATATTGTCGTCTCCTTGACCTTGTGCTGGCACCAAAGTTTTGAGGACGATAGCAAGTGAGAACATGTTAATAACAGTTCACTTTCAGAAGAATTCTGCGCTACGAACTTTAAATGGTTTAATAAATTAAGGCCAAGGTATCAACTACAATCTCTTCTGTGAGGAAACTGAGGCAGGGAGGCTTCTTATACGGCAAGCGATGTCGAAGTGTTTTTATTGGCAGCTGGCTGAGCTGGTCCGATCTTGTGATCTAAGCCAATATACATAAATCTCCAAGGGCAGGATTAGGAATAACAACTCCTCCAGGCAGAGCTCCCTCTTCCCTCTGCTGCTCTTCGCTCTTGTGAACTGGAGACTTGGAAAGGGCTGCCGGGCATAAAAAGCTCCTACTTTCCAGAATGAGTTCGACACAGTCCCGTGGCTTGGCCTTGCATAAATTACACTAAATGCTTTCATCCCCGGGTAAACTGTAACAGGAGACGGAGAGCCAGGAGGTAACTTGAATCACAACTGTTAATGACAAAAGAAAACTTCTAGCTGCCTTTCCAGCGTAAGTGAATTTAGTGCATTTTCAGATTTTTCAGTTCAGGTTTTCACCTCTTGACCACTGCTTGATCCATGAAATTGCAAAGCAAACCCTCTGCTTGCCATTTGGCACGGGAGTTTCAGCTACTTTCTCCTTCTTCTTAATCCCTCCGCGTTCTCCTTCTTGTTTTTTCACACTGATTAAGGGAACTCTAGGTTTGATCCATGATGTTTTTTCACCGGGTTTCTCACTCAACAAGAAAAAATTCAGACTATGAACAGCTAATAACATAGTGGAATGGGAAGTACAGATTCGCAGAATGGTTTGGGNCTTTTTCTCAGTCAACAAGAAAAAAATTCCCTTTATGTGAAAAGCAGACTATGAACCGCTAATAACATAGTGGAATGCAAAGCACAGATTTGCAGAATGGTTTGGGTTGGAAGGGACCTCAAAGCCCGTCCAGTTCCACACCTCCCACTGGCTCAGGGGCTCCAAGCCCCATCCAACCTGCCCTTGAANGATATCTCACCTCAATCTCTCCTTTTTCAGCTGAAAACCATTCCCCCTCATCCTACCCCTGCCAACCCTGATAAAAAAGTGCTTCCCCAGCAGGAGTTTAGAGGGTTTGGAGTCCCCAGGAGTTCAGAGATAATCCAGAAGGAAAGAGAACTGCGTTTTCTGGAGGAGGAGACCCTCAGGTATTGCACGCACACATTCCTTTCCCCACTAGATGGCAAGAGACCTCTGCTGACAGAGCCCTCTGCTCCCCACTGCAGTCCCAGCTCTGGCTTTCTCCCCTCTCTCTCTCGGTGACTCTATTTAAAGGTGAAGAGTAGGGTGACCTTTGCTGCCTTGAGCTCTATGGAGGAATGTCTGAGCCATGTACAATGCGCTTCCTTTGTTTAAATAGGCTCCGTCAAGGTGTTGAACGCCCTCATCCAACCCCCTCCCCGGCGACGCTTGCCAGTAGAACAAATTTTCTTATAGGCCTTTTATCCCCTTTGCACCCGTAGAATTATTTGGAAAGTAGCATCATTGCTTGTTTTGAGGGAAAAAAGATGCATTTCCAACTCATCGGTAATTTAAGATATGACCTTGGAGGGTGTCTCTTTGCCTCTGCTATGGCTCAGCCTTAATTTCTCACCCGTGAAATGGTGGTGAAAAGTCTCTAGACAACCTGGTCCATAACGTTGCTGTATGAGTAAGATGACAGAGCGTTTGCTGGGGTTTTCATTTGTTTGCTTGGGTTTTTAGAAGGTCACACATGAAGGGACTTTAAAAGCCGAGCTTGCTGAAAGATGCTGTAGACTGGCAAATACTGTAGTATAACTTAGACTAGTTTGGGTTGGGAGGGGCCTTAAAGATCATCCAGTCCCACCCCTGCCATGGGCAGTGACACCTCCCACTGGATCAGGGGCTCCAAGCCCCATCCAGCCTGGCCTTGAACCCCTCCAGGGATGGGGCAGCCACCACTGCTCTGGGCAACCTGGGCCAGGGCCTCCCCACCCTCAGGGTGAAGAAATTCCTCCTCATGTCCAGTCTAACTCTGCCCCTCTCCAGTTTATCCCCATTCCTCCTCATCCTATCCCCACAGGACNACAATCCTCCAGGTGAGGTCTCACGGGAGAGGAACAGAGGGGCAGAGTCCCCTCCCTCTACCTACTGGTCACACTTCTTTTATAGACAGGTGGACGAGGTGCTGAGGGACGTGGGTTAGTGATTGATGGGAATGGTTGGACTCGATGATCCGGTGGGTCTCTTCCAACCTGGTGATTCTGTGATTCTATATTGTATATTCTTTTTATATATTTGAGAATGAAAGCTTAAAACATCATGAGAATTACTTCTCTTACAACTATCCTGACAGGAGTGTTTCTACTCAGGCGTCTCTCATCCCCTGACCTACAGCCCTGCAGGAAAATCCCATTTCCACAATTGTTTGCGTCCGAGACCATCTTTATTTGGATGGAGCTGCGCGCTCTCACTTTATAAACAACAGACCCTTTGGTGGGGAGCGGGGGGAATATGTGGCCTTCGATAATTAGACCAGAAAGTGCCGAGGGACGTGACAAATGAATCTACGCTGAAAGATTGGCTGAATATTTAAACTGAACGCACACAGCTGGTGATCTTGTTCTTCACCACAAGGCCAAAACCCGCTCACCTCGTTCAGAAAAGTCCTACTGGCTGGCAGACAAGCGAGCTGTAGAGGGTTTGGCCCACATGGCAGTTTTAACCTTACATCCACTTACATATGAATCATCCTGATATCAGAATGTCTGTCACTTGGTTAAATCTGTCCAGTTTCTGGGTCTGGAACAGTCGTAGAATCATAGAATCACCAGGTTGGAAGAGACCCACCGGATCATGGAGTCCAACCATTCCCATCAATCACTAACCCATGTCCCTCAGCACCTCGTCCACCCGGCCCTTAAACCCCTCCAGGGAAGGGGAATCAACCCCCTCCCTGGGAAGCCTCTCCCACTGCCCAATCACCCTTTCCACGAAATTTTTTTCCTGATGTCCATCCTGACCCTCCCCTGGTGGAGCTTGAGGCCATTCCCTCTCGTCCTGTCCCCTGTCCCTTGGGAGAAGAGCCCAGCTCCCTCCTCTCCACAACCTCCTTCCAGGGAGTTGCAGAGAGCAATGAGCTCTCCCCTCAGCCTCCTTTTCTCTTCTCCTGACAAAAATCAAGCTTTTATGAGGGCCTCTCAAGCCTTTTGATAACCCTCATTAAACTCATCCAAGACTTTCAACAGTGACCCTTGATTATAGATACTGAATCCAAGACCTTTCAAAAGCCTTTTAAAACCCAAACCAAGGGAAGCAGACAGTGTTCAAACCAGACAGGTCTGTTTATGTCAGGCAACTGGTAAATGTGGCACTGAGACCCGTCAGTTGGGTTTTCACCCTCAATCATTGCCTGCACGAGTTAGCCGTGCTCGTGTAGGAGATATTTTCACAGGGCTCAGTCCAGTCGGACATGCACGCGACGCCTGCTTCGGCGTTCATCTCTCCAGAGCTCGTGATGGAGGTCTGGGAATGGATGGATGTGGTTTCCTTGTCTTTTCTTCCTCAGAGCTTTTGGAAGCAAAGAGAGTTCAGCTCGCAGGCCGAGCAAAGGGAACCTCCTCCTCCGCACCTGAAGAAGAACATTGTGCCTTCAGGGCTCTTCACAGCTGGTTCCCACCATTCCCATTACTCTGTCCGTGCGGTGCTTGTACATCTGCTGAAACGAGTGAGGTGGATGGTAAACGCACTCAGACAGTGGCGTTACATGAACTTTATGAGTGAGCATGATCTTAACGTAAATAGACACGTCTTCTTGTCAGGGTCCTAGTAACGCGCGCGAAATCAAGGATAAAATCGGATCTTGTTTTCTAAGTTTACCTTCCAGTTATATGAACTAGTGATAATCATTGAATAAGAAGCCTGGCTGCCACGAATCGCACAGTTTTTCATTCTGATGCTATTCAATATTAACCACTATACCCCGATGTGTTCTGGGAGATCAATAAAATAAGATTTCTATCTCGTTTGAAGCCCGTTAGATTTCTTTGCTCTGTAAGCACTGACAGTGCGCTCCTGGGCAAATAGCACAGCTCGGCAAATAATTTGCCAGGATGAATTATTTCATTCCACCAGTCTCTCAATCCTGCGACGTGTTTACTCGTCAAAGTTTGAGGGTTGCTTTTTGTTTGGGTTTTTTTAAGAGCAAATTTGGATTTTTCAGGTTCTTCGCTGCATTCAGGGTGCATTTGTCATCTGTAAGCACCGCAGGCAACGTGCTCCAAGAGAGTAGCAACTCCTTTTGTGGCTGATAAATGCAGTGATGGTATCGGTGTGGCACTAATGATGGAATATTGACTTCATCAGTGAAGTCAGGGAGGGGATCCTGCCCCTCTGCTCCTCTCCTCTGAGGCCTGATCTGGAGGACTGTGTCCAGTTCTGGAATCCTCAACATAAGGAGATGGAGCTGTTGGAATGGGCCCAGAGGAGGCTACAAGGATGATCAGAGGGCTGGAGAACCTCTTGTACCAGGACAGGCTGAGAGAGTTGGGCTTGTTCAGCCTGGAGAGGCTGTGAGGAGACCTTCTACAAACCCTCCAGTACCTGAAGGGGCTCCAAGAAAGCTGAGGAGGGGCTGTTCACAAAGGTTTGTGGGGATAGGATGAGGGGCAATGGGGATAAACTGGAGAGAAGCAGATATAGACTAGACAGAGGGAGGAATTTCTTCACCATGAGAGTGGGGAGGCCCTGGCCCAGGTTTCCCAGAGCAGGGGTGGCTGCCCCATCCCTGGAGGGGTTCAAGGCCAGGTTGGATGGAGCTTGGAGCCCCTGATGCAGTGGGAGGTGTCCCTGCCCATGGCAGATGGTCTGGAACTACATGATCCTTAAGGCCCCTTCCAACCCAAACTATGATTCTCTGAGTGTTCTACTGCAGGATGAAACTGCCCCCGGTACAAAGAACTGCCCTTAGAGCTGTGCTTCATTTAAACAAGTTGATTATATGCAGAAGTGTGTTGGGTTTTCTCTCTGTAAAGTGTATTTCATATCTAATATTCAACAAGGTGACCAACAGGCACAGGAACTTCTGCGAGAAAAAAAGAGAACATAATAAAAATCTGCAAAAATCATGATTCTATCTATTTATACTTTGTTTCTTTTACTCTAAATGCATATAATTCCACTGAAAAAAAAAGAAATGGAGAGGGACGTTTCCTCAGCAGCAGCTTTTTCTGTCCTGTTAATATGAGAAATTCTTTGTGTTCTTGCAGATTTTGACTTTTCAGTCTAACGTGCTTTGATGCGGCTTTTTGGTTGTACTCTGGGCTTAGTACTCTGTACTCAGCCTTCTGCTGCAGCTGCCGTGAGGAAATCGGCATCGATGAGCACGACCAGGCGCTTCGGTGGCGTCCCAGGCGCCGTTGGTGTTTCGAACGACTGCTGGCGAGACGTCAAAGCCGCAGACGGGGCTTGGCACCACCAAACTGCTTTCCGACGAATTAAAAAGGACAAAGTAAGTGAGCAAAGGTGTAGGAAGCAAAACCCTTTCAGTGTGGTGAACTCTCCCCAGCACTGGGTGTGAACGTGAGAACCTCCGCCTGGCCCCCCGCGCTGCCGCCCATATGGTCTCACACATCGTGACGCGACGTGCGACACGCCGAGAAAAATATTTGGTTGAGGATACGAGTAAAGCAACATCTTTGCTTTTCCTGGGTAATTAGCGGTGGGATATGTAGATGATTTGCTTTTCGTGGAGAGGCTTAAAGCTCTCGTTTCCTTTATCTTGTCCATGCGATTACTGCATTAATTGGGACAGGGATTGTCTTCTTTTTATTTGAAGAGATTGGCTACTTGACTGGTAGTTGTCCTTTAGATTTCTATTCTTTTCTGAGCTCTATGGGCTTTCCCAAGCTTGTTGATGCTGAGAGCTAATGCCTATTTCTAGGAAAAGAATAATCTAGTATCTTGCTTACAGGAAAGCGTGAAGGGGCTCTTGATGAGGGAGTGCAGGGGTACGGTTTTCAGCTGAAAGAGGAGAGGTTGAGGTGAGATCTCAGGAAGAAATTCTTCATAATGAGGGTGGGGAGACCCTGGAACAGGTTACCCAGAGCAGGGGTGGCTGCCCCATCCCTCGAGGGGTTCAAGGCCAGGTTGGATGGGGCTTGGAGCCCCTGATCCAGCGGGAGGTGTCCCTGCCCATGGCAGGAGGTAGGACTGGATGGTCTTAGAGGTCCCTTCGAGCCCAAACCGTTCCATGATTCTAATAAAATCTTATATTTGAATTCCATGGTCCTTTCTAATAGTTGCTAATCATGGGGTTTTTTTTTCCTTTGTGCCTCAGATTCTCCTCATGAGAAACTGGGATTATTTTCTTTTCTCTCCCCTTGGGGAGTTCTCCGGGATTTGCAGATGAAGTGTCATAAGTTTATCTGTGATGATCTCAGACCTGAACGAGCCTTTTGAGAAGGAGGAAGAAATTGATATCTGGCCCGGATCACAGTGCAAAGATGTTTGGGCTCTGAATTATAAAATGTTGGCCTGGTGGAATTGTCTGTTAGAATCTTTATTTTGCAGCTGGCGTTTGGGGTGGTGGCGTTGGAATCATGGGAGAAATCTGGATTGAGTGTTTGGATTTGGTCTTTAACTGGTGGAGGTTGAAGGTGGTGGCTTAAGGTTCCGTAGTTGGGGGAGTGTTTTATTTGCTCAGTAGGAGAAGGTTGTAACAGAGTTTTCATTTGAATCTCTTCTACAGCCCAGAAACCAATGATGTCCTGGGCTGCATCCAGAGCAGCGCGGCCAGCAGGGCGAGGGAGGGGATTCTACTCCTCTATTCCTCTCTTGTGAGACTCCAGCTGGAGGGTTGTGTCTGGTTCTAGAATCCTCAACACAAGATGGAGATGGAATTGTAGGAATGGGTTCAGAGGAGGCCAAAAGGATGGTCAGAGGGCTGGAGCATCTCTTGTGTGAGAATAGGCCGAGAGTTGGGGTTGTTCAGCTTGGAGAAGGCTCTAAGGAGACCTTCTAGTGACCTTCCAGTACCTGAAGGGGCTCCAAGAAAGCTGGAGAGGGGCTGTTCACAAAGGCTTGTGGTGATAGCATGAGGAGCAATGGGGATGAACTGGAGAAGAGCAAATTTAGACTAGACAGAAGGAGGAATTTCTTCACGATGAGAGTTGTGAGGCACTAACACAGGTTGCCCAGGGAGGTTGTGGTTGCCCCATCCCTGGAGGGGTTCAAGGCCAGGTTGGATGGTGCTTGGAGCCCCTGATCCAGTGGGAGATGTCCCTGCCCATGACAGGGAGTTGGAACTGGATGATCTTTAAGGTCCCTTCCAACCCAAACTATTCTATGTGGCCATGACCCAAGCCCTGACCCGGTGTTTGGGGTAGCGAGCAGGCGAGGAGCTTGCGGGGGATACGGTGTCTTCACCCTGAGCAGAGCACCTTAAGGTTTCAAAAGCAAAGTCGGTAAATTGGGCTCCAGATTTATCGCCCCCGTGCCGCATTGTCGATGTGCACAGAAGGGGATTCATTAGCTTTATCATTTACCTAGGCAGCGCCGAGAAGTGTGATATTGTGGAACATATGGGCTGCAATATCGTGGCGGAGGAGCCCACGTGAAGGATGCGGCAGCTCAGAAAACGCTCTTGTTTTTGTCAGTTTGAATACACGCTGCTTGGAACTGAATTGAAGCAAAACATTTGGACTCCTGTGACTTGAAGAGATTCCTCCCTTCTTTCAAGCTCTTGTTATGTTTCAGTGACTACAGTTGAGAGCCAAAAATCCAAAGAAAACCAAGAAAAGTTTTACCCTAAACCCCATAGTTCTAGTGCAAGAAAGCAGGAATGGTGATGGAACACTCCAGGCTGAACAACCCCAACTCTCTCAGCCTGTCCTCACACGGGAGGTTCTCCAGCCTTCAAATCATCCTTGTAACCTCCCCTGGACTCGCTCCAACAGCTCCATCTCCTTCTTGTGTTGAGGATTCCAGAACTGGACACAACCCTCCAGCTGAGGTCTCACAAGAGAGTAACAGAGGGGCCGAATCCCCTCCCTCGACCTGCTTTCTGAGCAAGAAATGTTATGATTTGAAGATGAGTTGTGGTTTTAACTACCTAGGGATCTGCTCCTGTCTCACTGGAATCCGTGGGAAGGGGGCAGCTCCAGTCCTCTTCTCCCCCTGCATTAGCAGAGCCTCCATGCAGCTGAACCCGACTGCAACTATTGTCACTTCTTACGAGAATTTGTCTTCACGTGCCTTTTGCTTTATCGTAACCGACAAGTCTAAGACACTGTCTAATGTTAATTCTGCTCGTTGCTGCCAATTATAATCAGAGCTAGTCAAAATAAACAAATTAAGCAAATAAACATGTCAAAACATCTCAGTCGTAGAGAAAATAAGCCAAGTCTGAGCTCCACCGGCGCGGCGAGGGAACCGACGGGGCTGCACATTGTAAAATGTTCCATCGCATTTTTCACCTTTTGCTGCGGAAAGGCAAGACGGGGTGGGTCAGGGTAGAATTACAGTTTAGTTCTGCTCCGCTAAGAAGCCCGCGACTGAAACCAAATGAAACCCAAATGTTCCTTTCGCCCCTTCGCCCAACCTCGTGGTCATCTGCTGTATGTTTTATATATATTTTTTTTAGGACTTGAGTGTTTTGGGTTTTGTTTTTTCAGTTGATTCTTTACTGTCGGGAGGCCAAGATGCTAAATCATTGTGGGGGTCTGGACAAGATGCAGGTGAAAATATACCAAATATGGGTGTGCGCTGCGATAGAGAACACGCTGCTGCTGTACCTAACGCCATCCAAAGAGGTAAAATACTGCACCTTTTAAATCAGAAAGCGCCCCAGCTTTAAGAGGAAGAGATAAAACATGGTTTAGCTACACGGAGGGGACATTTCAGCCTGGATTCGCTAAGAATTTGTAGTAATGGGAGGAGGGGGCAAATGTTCTTTTTCTATTTTTTTCTTTTTTTTTTTTTAAGCGGTATGTTAACCTTAAAAATATGTTCCGAGGTTAAAGGAAAAAGCTGTCGCCTTCGACAGGTGGTTCTTGTAAAGAGGTGATCGTTTAGAGTGCAGTCTCACCATGTCAAACCCGACGTCGCGGCAGAGATAAAGCTGTAAGGCAGGTGATGGCTGGGACTCTTCTGTTGTCTGTCACAGCCTTAAAATGTGCTTCAAACCTTGCGTTTGGAAAGGGATTTACATTTTTAATACAAGACACATGCGCCAGATACCCATTTCAAATCGTGAAATACAACACACAGAAACTAGGGTCTTGCTTTAACAAATCTTAGGGTGCCTCTTGTTATGGGCTGGAATCAGAAGAATAATTCCGTGCCTGTAGGGTTGTGCCTGAGTTTCTTGGGAATAAAGAGCTGTCGGTTGTGAGTTGGTGTGATCCTGGCACGTTCTGAAAGGGCATCGCAAGGTGCATTCAAAGCCTAGAAGGCCAATCATGTCCTGGGCTGCATCTGCGGCCAGCAGAGCGAGGGAGGGGATCCTGCCCCTCTATTTCCTCTCTTGTGAGACCTCATCTGGAGGACTGTGTCTGGTTCTGGAATCCTCAACAGAAGGAGATGGAGCTGTTGGAATGAGTCCAGAGGAGGCTACAAGGATGGTTAGAGGGCTGGAGAACCTCTTGTACGAAGACGGGCTGAGAGAGTTGGGGTTGTTCAGCCTGGAGGAGAGAAGACTCTGAGGAGACCTTCTAGTGACCTTCCAGTACCTGAAGGGGCTCCAAGAAAGCTGGGGAGGGGCTGTTCATAAAGCCTTGTGGTGATAGGATGAGGGGGAATGGGGATAAACTGGAGAGGAGCAGATTTAGACTGGAGAGAAGGAGGAACTACCTCACTATGAGGGTGAGGAGGCCCTGGCCCAGGTTTCCCAGAGCAGTGGTGGCTGCCCCATCCCTGGAGGGGTTCAAGGCCAGGTTGGATGAGGCTTGGAGCCCCTGGTGCAGTGGGAGGTGTCACTGCCCATGGCAGGGGTGGGACTGGAGGATCTCTAAGGTCCCTTCCAACCCAAACCATTCCAATGATCTCAGTGGTCGTTTGTTGAGGTGTTCCCCCAAATTCTGTCTTATTGATGTCTCCGCCCATCTTACGCATCCCATAGAATCATAGAAGAGTTTGGGTTGGAAGGGACCTTAAAGATCATCCAGTTCCACTCTTGTCATGAGCAGGGACACCTCCCATTGGATCAGGGGCTCCAAGCCCCATCCAACCTGCCCTTGAACCCCTCCAGGGATGGGGCAGCCTAAAAACTACTTGGTGGCTCATCCTGTTGGGAAAACATAGCACCGAAGGAAAATCCCATCGACTTCCTTGAGGCGCTTTGGCTTTTGCAGGAGTGTGAATTCCCCCCAAAAACATACACGGCTCTTAACTCCAAGGTTCCACCTTCTATTCCTCCTTCCCTTTTCTTCGTGAACGTACATTGGGACCGGGGAGAAAAGGAACACTGTGCCTTTGAAACGTCGTTTGCTGAAGACGGCGCATCGAATCGCGGTTATTAACAGCCTCTCGCAAGACAGTTATTTTTGGAGCGGCCTCTGAGGAGGCAACCTCTTGGAATCGAGCTCATTTATTCTGCGTTTCACTGTCCTGCCATTTCCTGCTGGGAGAGGGGGGAAAAGTGAAACCACATGTTTTGAGGAGCGAGCGTAGGAAACCCCGGCGAAGACAAATGACTGCTCCTCTCCCCTGGCAATTAGTCAAAGCCGGGCTCCGCGCCAGCCCAGGTGTTCCCGACCGCGTATAAATTTGCCGAAGAACAATGAAAATAGCAGCTGATTGTGCTGACAGATTCTTCTGGTAATTTCCTGTTGTTCGGCATCTTCAGGTTACTTTCCCACAATTACGGGTCCTGATGAAGTCCGGGGCCTTCAAATCCACTTTGGAACTGGAAACGCGGTAATTGCGTGTGCGCGTATGCACGCGCGTAGCCCTCTTCTCCTCTCCAGCCCCTTTTCCCCTCGTTCCCAGATGTTTTAATTGAATTCGTTTTGCAAAATATGTATTTTAATGAGTCTGAATGTCTAAAAAAAAATCTCCTTTGCACCTGCATCCTCTAGAATTTCTTGGCAGTCCCACCATGGCTTTTTCTGGGCTTCCATGCTTATTCTATCACTGAAACCCACCACTTGGAAGGTTTTTTCCTCTGGTGCCTTCCGTTATCTCCTACATCAGGGTCGCTCAAGGAACTCTGGGTTGATGGAACAGAGCCTTTTGCTGGCCACGAGAGGGGGAGAGAGCGTTCTGACAGCTCGAGATGCCGACAGCGAGGCGGTGTTGAAAGCCAGGGGTGTCTTCAGATTCTGGGGCTGGGGGAGAACCAGCTCTTCCCTGCAGATTTCCTGGTTTTACCGTCTAGAAGGAGCGAGGGAGAGGCAGGAGGGGAGGCAGACTTCACAGGGCTCTTAAAGCTCAGCGCGATCCAGCCTGTCAGGAAGTTATAAATACTCGTTTGGGCTCCTTGAGCGACTCAAAGTCTTCTGGTTTTGAGTTGGAGCGGGGCTGGATGGGCACCAGGGGACATTAGCCCCAGGTCCGTCGTCTCGTTTTCTTCTCAACGTGCGTTCCAGGGGGGGGGAGAGGAGAGCGCTTGGGGGTCCGTGGAGCCGCAGTCTCTGCAAAAGCGGGGGGAGAATTCAGTCCAGCCTTTCCTCTGTGCCTTTCCTGCTATTTACTTATTCCTAGAAGATCAATTCTAAAAGCAACTCTGAGTTTTGAAATACTTTGCAAACCTTCAGTGATTTCTCTCTTTTTTTGCTTCTCTGTTTTTTTCTGGTTTAAATGTGCATTCCAGGGAGATCTGACTTTTGTGATTTAAAAATGAATAAATGTCCTGCCTAAGCTAGAGAATTTTCTACCTTTTCGTTGCTCTTAGAGGGAGAAAATGTCTCATTATTTGCGTGGCAGGTGAATTAGAACTGAGATTGATCCAAATTCGCTCTGTCTTTAACTTTTTTCCTCAGAAAATTACCTTTTTTTTTAACGAAGTGATAAATTCTGTCCAAAAACTACCTTAAAAAAAAAAAAAAAGCAACAAACCCTAACAAAACATCAGCCAGAAATCTCAGGTAGATTCTCTTTGCTTTGTTCCTTCAGGCTAGGGGAGTGTTGTGTATTTCAGCAGGTTGAGGATCCTTTCTTTTCGCTTCGTGTCGAGGCAGCGGCAGCTCCCAGCTGTCTGGTGCTGGGCTGCTCGCGCATCGGAAGGGAATTGTCGAGGTGCTGAGGTCGTGTTCAGATCCCAAAGCCCCCATCCCGTCTTTGAAGCCACCACGTCGCTCCGCTCCTCATGTAAACAACTTGCAAAGTCTCTTCTGTCTCGCTCTACCAACTCCTCCCTTTTCAACTCCTTTATTTGTACCAGAAGGTCTCTGGTTCAGGCTCCACCGATGGCGTCTGCGAGGACCATCTCGGCTCCCTCGGTGCTAACGGCTGTTACCGATGAGCATCCCGTGTGGGTTTCACCACGCAGGTTAGGCAGAGGAGGGAGATAATGTTGTGAAACTCGCCCCTCGCCCTCTGGTTTTCATCAAAAAAAAAAAATCCTTTTCGGTGGAAATCATCTCCCAGCTGGAGTGTCGCCTTCTGTTCAAATCCCTAAAATTAGACTGAGAATCTTCTCTCGCTTAAACAAATCCACGCTGTCTGCTTTACGGTAATTACCCTTCTGTAGCGGTGGCAAAGACACGCGGGTTCACAACGTTCTTTGAAGACGAGAAGCCCCGTGCGGCTCGTCTTGGTCCTCACGCACATCGGTAAATAGGTGGAACCCATGGGAAACGCAGGAGGGTTGGAAACGCTTCTCCCCTTGAGCAGAAATTCACTGCCCGTGCTGCGAATCCACCTTCCAGCTACTATTTCAGGTTTTTTGGCTCTGGGGAACTGCCAGCTCGCTACCCACTCAGCTGGATTCAAAGCCTAGTGAAGGCAATTAGAACCTTGTCGCTAATTACCAATGAGATCTGAAGTGTCTTGTGCTACCCAGGTCCTGTCCGGCGGTGCCACCTTGGTGCTCGTCTCTTCCACGTGTCCCATCCCCCTGTCCAGGAGTTGTGGTGACTCCATCGCGCGGGGACCTTCTTGTCCCTGCGAAGGCTGATCCCAATTAACGGCCTCTACGTGCTTTGTGGGATCAGGCAATAAATACTGCCTGGATATGACATCTCCTAAACGGGACCTCGCTGTCTCCTAATCGATTTACAGTGAGTGAGCGACACGGAATCCTCCGACCTCCGTAAATCAAGGCTCGTGCTCTAATTTCCTACCGTTAATGGCGTGTCGGGGGGCTCGCTCCTGTCGGGCTGAGCGCTGCTGGCGTCATGATTTGCAAGCTCTCCGTAGCCTCGTGGAGCATTTGGGAGCTGCGCGGCACGGCGGGTGTGGGAGGTCTAACACGGTGCTGGGGCGGCTGCACTGGTCACGCCGTCCCTAGTGAGTGCTCAGTCACAGCCCCTCTTTAGAGGGGATTTGGGGGGATTTTTTGAACTGTCTGTTGTTTTGAAGAGTCGTGTGTTTTCTTGTTTTGTCTTTTTTTCCCCCCTGCCTGAGTCAGAAGGGCCTCAGACTGGATTGTTTCCATGTGGGTGAATAGAATCATAGAATCATAGAGTCACCAGGTTGGAAGAGACCCACCAGATCATGGAGTCCAACCATTCCCATCAATCACTAACCCATGTCCCTCAGCACCTCGTCCACCCGGCCCTTAAACCCCTCCAGGGAAGGGGACTCAACCCCCTCCCTGGGCAGCCTCTGACACTGCCCAATCACCCTTTCCGAGAAAAACTTCCTCCTAATCTCTAGCCTAAAGTAGTGGATAGTGGAGGTTCATTTGTGTTCTCTAGGGTTGGACTCGATGATCTAAGAGGTCTTTTCCAACCGAGTGATTCTATGATTCTCCTCTTGACCAATTCCCCTTCTCACCCCTCGCTTTATCTCTCCTCATTTTCCCCTTTTGTTGTGTTTGCAGTCGTGTTTTTTAAGACGAGGATTCTTTCCCCCTAGTGCTTGTTCAGCTCTTAATGCAATGAGACCACCACTTCATCTGCATCTTTCTGGGATTCCAAAGGCTTTAGACACTGTTGGACTTTGAGCTGGTGGAGAGAACTGGAATGTCAAGATTTACTTCTGCTTCTTTCACAGGCTTCCCACACGCCTTTAAGCAGGTCTTTGTGCAGACTTCCATATCATAGAATCAATCACAGACTGGTTTGGGCTGGAAGGGGCCTCCAAGCCCATCCAGTCCCACCCAGGGACAATTCCCACTGGATCAGGGGCTCCCAGCCCCATCCAACCTGTCCTTGAACCCCTCCAGGGATGGGGCAGCCACCCCTGCTCTGGGCAACCTGGGCCAGGGCCTCCCCACCCTCATCACTAAGAATTTCTTCCTAAGATCTCATCTCAATCCCCCTTCTTCCAGCTTAAGACCTGTTTGGTTTTCAGAATTACATTGTGAATGTGACTTAAAACCAGAAAACTTCAAGTTGATTTGAACCAAGGCCCCCACTCAGCTCCTTTTGCCCCGTCTCCCAGAGTGGTTATCTAAAAAGAACAAAACACCAATCCTGCTTTTTACTGCAGCCACCAGGGTTTAGGCTTCCAGTTGCCTTCATTTTATTAGGAACTGGGTGATCGAATTCCGCAGGCAGCGTGGGGCGTTCCGAAAGCAACTTTTTTCACTGAATTATAACAAGGACTAAAAATCCCAGTTGGTGAAAGTGAAACACTTGTAAAGAACGTGTCACCTCCTCAGCTGCGGTGGCTGCTTGGAATGGTCTTTAACAGCTCGCAGCCCGTTAACAAAACGACACCTTCGGCAGGAGCCCACGTTGGAGTTGAGGTCTACGGTTCAACTCCTGCCAACCACCTGCTCGCGTGCTTTCTGGTCAGAAGAACTCTCCGATTGTTCGGTTTGCTGAGATCCAGGCAAATTTCTGACTCGTAATAATCATTATGCGCTCCTCGTCATCATATTTTGGTTTTTAAGGTTGAAGGTAATAATCAAAGAATCATAGAATAACCAGGTTGGAAGAGACCCACCGGATCATCGAGTCCATTGAGCCACAATGGAGTCGTTCTAGCTTTATGTCGCTGTAAGAAAGATCAGAATCTTTCCCTTCCCCGTCTGCCTTTGTTAATGTTCTTCCACTGCCTTACGACCTCCAAACACGAGCTCAAAAATTAATGATATTTCTTTTTCTTCAGCCAGTGCCTGCGTTTCTTCAAGTCAGTTATCGTGTGTTGCATGACAAATGACCTTCTAGAGCGCTGAAACTTCCAAGGGCTTTATTTTCATCTTTTACACTGTCTGAAAAACAAACTCACTGCCTCCTTGGCTTGGACACAAACCTCTTGGACAGAAAAGCCTTCGGGCTGTAGCTCTGTGAATTCCTTTAACTGTGCAGCAGCTTCTAGGTGTCCCCTCTAGGTTTTGTAGGCGGTCACCTCTGAGATAGGTTTTCAGCTCCTGATGAAGAAGGTGAATATTCCCCTAAACCTGAGTGGAAAGAAAGTGCTTAGAAGGGTCTGGAGCGCAAGTTCAATAAGGAGCGGCTGAGAGAGCTGGGGGTGTTTAGCCTGGAGAAGAGGAGGCTGAGGGGAGAGCTCATTGCTCTCTGCAACTGCCTGAGAGGAGGTTGTGGAGAGGAGGGAGCTGGGCTCTTCTCCCAAGTAACAAGCAATAGGATGAGAGGAATTAGCCTCAAGTTGCGCCAGGGGAGGTTTAGATTGGATACTAGGAAAAAACTCTTTACTGAAAGAGTGATGAAGCCCTGGACCAGACTGCCCAGGGCAGCCGCTCTTGGTCCCCCAGTAGGGTTTACATCAATCCACCACTAGAAGAACGTGTTGAAGTCGTGCCGACTACTCAAGGGTAGCTCTGGGGTGGAGGCTCAGGAAGGCATTGCGGAAATCATGGACCATGTGGTCATTGAAGAACTCATAGACTTTCTCCTCGCTGTGGGTGCTGGACCCATCAGCCTGATGATACTTCATGCCAGTTGATGCTATTCTATGTTCTTAGTTTTCCACACGCCTGGAATACTCTGTCCCGCAGATGGGCTGCGCAGCACTGGGATTCCATTAGGAATAGAAAAGATTGATGTTATTTTAATGGAAAATCTGGGAGCTAAGGGGTTTTTCAGAGTGAAAAATATCCCTGTAGGTGACTCTGTTCCAGGCAGAGCAGTCAGATGCATCTTAAAGGGAACCAGCTCTCTGTAAAGCAGGTGTTTTTCAGCATATTCCAGCCTGGATCCCTGAAAATCATTACTCAGGGCTGGAAATCTTGTTCCTGTGTTTTAAATTTTTCCTTTTCTTTTATTTCCTCCCCTCTAAATTTTTGAAGCCGAGCGGTCGAATATTGGGAATTACCATTCTCTCAGAGACGCGGAAGATTTCCAAGTGGTTTTCATGTTTTGCGGAACAGTTTAGATTTGGCTGATCTCTTTTAGTAGGAATTCTTGGATCTCACCCCCCCCCTTCCCCCCAGCTCTTTGCGGTTATGAAAACCAGGTTTGCTGCCTTGGGGGAAGGGAGCGGGATGAGGAAAACGAGGCTGGGAAGCAGAAGATGAATTTATTCTGACTTTATCTTTATTTCCTTCTCCCAAGTTAAATTCTCCGCCGTTTCACCCGGGCCAGCTGGTTTGAATCATTTCAAGAGAGCACTATTTATTAAGTGTCTGTTTCAGGCAGTGTCAAATCCTCCAGCTCCCTCTCTATTCTCCATTGTAAGCAAGAACATCAGTAGCCCAGGTGGGCTTTGAATAGCTTCAGAAAGTAGGTAGGTGAGAATCTATTTATTACTTACTCCAGATCTCAGTAGACAGAGACTCCAATTACAGCAGGAAGCTGACATACTTAGCCGGCTCTTTCCAAGCAGAAGATGCAGAAGGAATGAGTAAAAAAAAAAATTAAATGAAATAACCCCAACTTCTCTGCTTTTTCTTGCCTGGAACTGTAATTCCTCTGAGTTTTGCTTTACGTTCTCGCTGAATGCGAAAAGCAGCGAGGAGGCTTGTTTGGTTAAGCCTCAACGAAGCAAAGGTGAAGCCAAACGTAGACGTCCATAATCCAGCGGGTAACCTTCACATTCATTTTCTCTAGGACTTTATCCCCCTTTGTCCTTGTGCCTAAGTCAATGAATTTACACCCCGGGAACTGCTACAATCGACACCCTTGTATCCGATGATCAAAACCAGATTTACAGGATCTCAATTTAAAACCTCGAGTAACATTTTGTGCTCTCGTTTGCTCAGTATCTCTATTCAAATCCACAAAAGAAGCCTGAAATATTGCAAGATGCGTCATTTACTGTAGGAACAAATGCGCAGATTGTAAATACACAGAGTTGCATGAGGAAAGAGGGGAGAAAAAAACCTGCTGGTTGATTTTACATCTCTCCGCTAACACCTAATCCAAAGAAAACAGAACCTGCTATGGCTCCGATAACTCCTGCTTTCATTCTGAAGAACTCTAATCCAGGAGTATCAGCCCAAGGTAGTTACTATAATCTCATCTAAAACAACTTGATTGGTAGAAGTAAGAGTTGTTAAAATATATTATTGTTTGGTGTAACAGCAGATACAATTGGAATTTCAACATCTCCTTTCATGCTAAGATGGGTTAAATGTAAGAGAATCGTTTTTTTCATGCTCATTTGTACTGAAACTTTGATTTTTTCTGTAGCATTTCAACCTCCATAAAATTGCTTTGGAAACAAAGCAGAGAAGAAACGGGGCGGGGGGGGTAAGAAACAGAGGAAAAAACCACCCATCATCAAAATTTCAAGCCCTGGATGTTTTCCAGCAAGCTGTTCTTGAATGAAAACAGTGTCCTGTCTTCAGTTTAACGTTGGCTCTAGTGTAGGTAAATCAGTGCGTTCGGTTGCACTGCAGAACTCTGAGGGTGTAAGGGGGGGGGGGGGTAAACAAAGCAAAGAATGATTGTAATTGTGAGCATTTCTGTAGCAGCTCCAGAGGAATTGGCTTTAAGCACAAAATACTGGAGGAGGGAGCAAACTAAATGTATTTTGTTTGGATTTGGCAGGCTGAGAGATTTGGGGTTGTTCAGCCTGGAGAGGAGAAGACTCCAAGGACGCCTTAGAGTGACCTTCCAGCACCTGACGGACTTCAAGAAAGCTGGAGAGGGGCTGTTCACTAAGGTTTGGGGTGATAGGATGAGGGGCAATGGGGATAAACTGGAGAGGACAGAGTTAGACTGGACACAAGGAGAAATTTCTTCAGTATGAGACTGGGGAGGCCCTGGAACAGGTTTCCCAGGGAAATTGTGGCTGCCCCATCCCTGGAGGGGTTCCAGGCCACGTTGGATGGGGCTTGGAGCCCCTGATCCAGTGGGAGGTGTCCCTGCCTGTGGCAATTTTATAGTTGATGTAGAGTTCAACTGCATTGGAGCCACTTGAGCCACAGGCACTGGGTTTATCCACCAGCCACTTTGCTTTGCAAGATCAGGTATGCTCTGGTTTTCAGGAATTTAAAGTCCTTGTAACTCCCAGTAGCATCTGAAAGAGTTGAAATAGAATCATTGGATAGTTTGGGTTGGAAGGTACCTTAATCTCATCTAGCTCCAGTCTTTGTAAACGGCCCCTCCTCAGCTTTCTTGTAGCTTCTTTATGTTCTGGAAGGTCACTAGAAGGTCTCCTCAGAGCCCTCCCCTCTCCAGGCTGAACAAATCCAACATTTCTTACTGGGAACTCCACTTCAGACCCCAGCTGGTGTCTGTTGGATTATCATCCACTTCAGAGCATCTCTTCAAGCCCCTCAACAAGGGCCTAGGACTTTTATGCAACCTACTTCTTTGTTTTGGTTTGAGGGTTTGTTTTTTCTGTTAAGGGAGAGCTGGTGTGGTCCAGAAACACAACAACATAAATTATCGCAGCACATCAGCATGTTAAGAGGCCTTCATTGTTCACAAACATCTCCTCCACTTGACATTTCTGCAACCTCGTGTCATCCTGTAGCATATCCTCTTCATATTAACAGCAATTTATCATTAATCCGTTTGAATAATACTTTTTTTTTCTCTCCAACGGAAAGAGACAGAAAACATCTGCATATTGAGTAATATTAGCTACAGTTTGTGTCTCAAGTGAGACTAACTGACAACCCTCATTTATTATGACTGTGTAGGCTTAATTGGGTTGACGTAGGCTTTGGACTTTGTGAAAGGAGAAGCAGTTGGAAGAGCTTTTCAGGGAAAAAAAAAAAAGCACTTTTAGAGTGGGAAAGAGTCGGGAGAGGAGCGGGGGAGGAGGGAATGGAAGAATAAATATGTAAAATAACGACGCTGAGATTTTCTGTGCAGGCCCAAGCATTCGGGAGGTGTTTTAATAACGATGCTTAAATGAGAGATTAGTTATTAAGCCATATGGTTTATATTACAGCTCTCATCTTTTGTTTCCTGCTTATGCTGTCAAGCATTAATGTGATTGTTTTGATTCTTAATGTCTTAATGCATCATTCCTCCCGATGCATTAGGCTAATAACTTTGGTCCTCTTAAGGGCAGTGTCACCATTCATTACTCTTCTTGCTTTGGCCGGCCGGGGAGGCTGAAATGAGGGGACTTAAGAAGCAGCTACATGTTCCAGCATGTGTGAAGCCAGCGCGTTGAGATCGCTGAGGAAATCTGAAGCGCGTTAAGGGCTGCTGACTTCCACTACGCCGACGACATGGGTGTGATGCCTGACTTAGCCTCCCCGCAAGGCTCTTATGCTGTGAGCAAATGTGATTTGAGTTTCTTGTCTTAACTCTGGACTCGGTTTCATAGAATCACCAGGTTGGAAGAGACCCACCAGATCATCGAGTCCAACCATTCCTATCGGTAGCTCTTTGTTAAACTGCAGGAAAATAGAGCCTTGATTTAATTGCAATTAGTGGCTGGGAGAGTGACTGCAGCGGTGTCTCTGCTGGGCCTGGTTCTATGCTCAAAGGTGTTTTTAATACGTTACTACAGGTTCTGGATGAAGCATCACAGTAACTGCTCAACGGCTTCCCAGTGCCACCATCATTGAGAAGCTCTGAAGTCAACGTGCTTGATTCAGCTTGACTTTAAAGAGCATTTACAAGGCTGGGATAGAATTGGCATCGCCGAGGCTGGTAATCATCAAATTATAGAATAGTTTGAGTTGGAAAGGGAAATTAAAACCCATCCAGTTCCACCCCTGCCATAAGTAGGGACACCTCCCACTGGATCAGGGGCTCCAAGGCCCATCCAACCTGGCCTTGAACCCCTCCAGGGTTAGAATCCCAACTGCTAAGGACAGTTTATGATTCAAGCTCAAGCAAATCATGCTCTGGGCCACAGAAAAAGAGGACAAGACATTTGAGCTGTCAAGAGGTAGAAGTGGATAATGAACATACACCAAGAGCCAAAAATATTTCATGTGCCTCCTGATCTAGCAGGAGGTGTCCCTGCCCATGGCAGGGGTGGAACCAGATGGGCTTTGAGGTCCTTTCCTACCCAGACCACTCGAAGACTCAATTGTGTGATTTTCTTCAGATGCGTTTTGCCTGATGGATTTTTCTGATGGGATTATTCGTATCCTTTCATTCCGAAACCCGACCTGCAATTTCAGATGTGAATGTTGTCGCTTCAGCCTATGTTCACTTGCAGAAACAACTCAGGGAATCGTACGTGAAATTCACAACCCGCTTTGGTATCCGGTGGGATGAGAAGTGATGCGTCAGTGTGAGATTATTGTCATTCTGTGGCCACCCCGATTTATACAGTAGAAACAGCAAATGCAGCAAGGTGGAAGGAGGATGAAAGGTGTGACGAGCTGTTCGCCACATTAAAATGACCAGTGTCCGCAAGGGAGTTTGTTATATATTCAACGTGTCACTGGAACACTCGTGTGATGGGATTGCCTTTGAGAAAGTGTCAATATGAAAGACAAGTAAGTGATTTAAGTACAGGGTATACCCAGTAGTATTGTCACACGGACTGAAATTCAAATCCACAGCAGTTCACACATTAGGAAGAGCCAGAAGAGAAGCTTTAGGGAGACGTAGCAGCTACGTGGGAGAAATGTTTTGCCAGGGAAATTATCCCACTGATTGGTTGTTGGGTTTGGGTGTCTTGGGGTGAGGTGAATGGGGCTTTATTTTTTCTTTGCATTTTTTTTTCTTCTATTTTCCTCCTCACAGAAAGTTTCCAGGGTGTTGACAAACAGATGGGGGGTGTTTGATGCAGGAATGCAACAGGCTGACTCTGAGACTTTGAGGAAGAAGAGATGTTCAGTCTGTAGAACAGAAGGTGAACCCCAAACAGATAATTCAACCTGGTGTTGGGCCCAGCAGTTGTGTGCACTCAATTCAAAGGAAGGTGGGTTCCTGTACTTTGTTCTATCAGTGTTGATACTTCATGGAATCGAGTAGTTTGGGTTGGAAGGGACCTTAAAGATCATCCAGTTCTAGCCCCCCTGAGATAAGCAGGGACNTCCTCTTGCTTGGTAGGACAGTGTCCTCTTTTAGAGGGGCGGTGGATGTGAAAATGCTTATAAGATGGAGAAAAACAGAACCTGGTGAGTGCCATCAGCACTGGCTGCCTCCTCTTGCACCTGACTTGCAACCCAGCATTCCCTTCCCAGTGAACAGTTTTTCTATCAATTCACTCCTAGTTGTGATTATTCCAAATCCAGGCTGTGCGAGGGCAAAAAAAGCCTCCACAATTGTCTCACCCTAAGTGAAAAAAACCCCTCTCCTTTCTATTTTTCTGTCCCTAATGGAAATAATTCTGAAAATTCTAATGCGATACAAAAGTACCACCCCCGCCCCGTTATCTCCAAAGCAGAGAAAGATAGATCAGAAGGTGGGATTCACCTGCTTCAGGCTGCTCAGTATTATAGGAGGAGAGGATTAGACTCAAGAGAGGAGAGGGTTAAGACAGCCCCAGAAGCACCAGTCGAAGTGATAGTTTTCCAGCTGGGGATAAGGGCTTGATCTTCTCGCCAGCCATCTTCCCACAGTTCATCAGTTCTGCCGAGCGTGTCATTTCCCTAAAGCTCTGCACTCCTTTTCACCCTCAAAATTGAATCTCGCGCAGGTGTGGGCAGCCTCTCTAGGATTAAAGGCTTGTTCCCCCCTAAAAATCTTGACCTGCCTGTCGAAACGAGCCCCTGCGTCCTCTGCGTCCTCGCCGCGTGTGAGAGTTGGAGAGAGTTTGCTCCAGACAATAGCATGAAGTCATCTCCCACGCTGACTCTACGTGGCTGAGACCCTGGAGAGAAGCGCTCTGGACTCCAGCGGCTGCGGAATTAAACAATGAGGAATATAAGCCGGCTCTTTCCATTTGCTTATTAATAGGTTCTGTGTCTCGTGCTCCAAGGGGATTGTCCTTCCTTTTGAATTGCTAGCGGGGAAGCATTCAAGCATTCAGTCACTGTAAATGGAGAAAAATGGAGAAGGGAAGAAGAATGTCTCAGGAAAGACTGGAGCGCGGCTGCAGAAACGTAAGGCTTGGGATCCAACCTTGCACAAATACGGAAATTCTCCTTTCCTGTCACTTGGTTCAGGTGCTCCAGGTCTTTGAAAATCAAACCTTCACCAACTGTAGGTTCCAATGGGCAGGGACACCTCCCGCTCGACCAGGGTGCCCAAGGTCCCATCCAACCTGGCCTTGGATTGATGTCAGTTACGGGGGCAGATCTATTAGGAATTTCATTTACTCTTGTCTTGTGTAAATGTGGACTTACGCTCAAAGTATTTGAAGTGTTTATGACCGATCGGTGTGGTTGCTCTGGGCATGCGAGTATCCGTGTGGCTCTTCCCTGTGCCTCTGGACCACTTGGTACCAGGTGATTGTTCACGTCTGCTTTTATTTGCTGCGTTGGGCATCCACGGTCTGAGTGAACACAACCTGCACAAACCACGCGTAGCGGCCTTGATATCGCACGGGTGAAACAGTGACATCCAACAAAAAAAAAAAAAAAATCCAAGGAGTTAATTAAGGAAGAATTGTCTATGATTTCATCTTACCTTTTGTTTCCACCCCCACCTCGTGAAAGCCTACGCAGTGGAGCTGCCTCTTGCCCCCTGTGCCAGAATGATTAATGGGGGGACCACAATGAGGTCAATTAGCTGGGGTCGGCGTGGAGCTGAAAGGTGGAGTGTGTTTCTTTATTGAACGCCGCATTCACACTCCAAACCGTGACCTGGGCTGCAGTGATTTATTACCGGGGCAGTGTTTTGATCACTTACCTTCAGTACCTTGCCGTGGCTTCAGAAATCAGGTTTTCACTGTCAATTAAAATCCAGGAAGAGAGATCCATTCGAAACCCAAGATGTGAACCCCAAGGAAAGGATGAGAAACCTAAGGATGGTGTTAAAAACTGTCTTTTTTAACGAAGAAATTAGATCATATTCTGTCTCTGAAAGGAAAAGGATCATCCATAGCTGAACTTTTATGGCCTTTTTCCTAATCAAGATGAAACAGAGGAACCAAATCTGTCCAAACAGATTGCGAAGAGGTGCAGGGGAATAAACTCTGCACTGAATATCTCTGTGGATGTGTGGTGGAAGAGGCAGGAAAACAACCTCCTATTATTTTTGAGGGGTTAAAACATTCTTATCAGTATAATAAGGCATTTATTAATGAATAATATTTAGCAGTGAGGAGGCCTTTTTCAACAGAGGATGTCGGACCATGTTGCGTACATTAACGAAGCCTCTTGATGACGGGATGAAATGAATCACTGCTTATCCCTGTTGTCGTGGTCAAACTAAGATACAGAAGGAGGACGCGGTATTTGAGGGTTTTTCTTTTGATCCTGGAAGTTGCTGAACCCCCACGTTGCCTCGACCAGAGGCAATTTGCGACTTAACCCGAGGGCTTGCAGGACTAGTCCAAAAGTATGAAATCCTTGGAATTCGTTCATTGTGATAATGAATCCTGTCTTCTGCTTGGGACTTACAATCTTATTGGCCACAAAGCAGTTTGCAAAGGGAGTCAGGAATGTTCATTATTCCAGCCGTGTGGATTTCATCCCGTCTAATGAAAATAATTGTGAACAAAAATCTACTGGCGGATGATTTGAAAGAACTTATTTAGCACCAAGACTGTGGCTTCGATGATTTCAAAAATCAAGATTCTGTGACGTTACTCTCCGTATATGAGTCCCGTACGCTCATGGCTTTCAGTCAGAGGATGGAATTTTCTAGTGGTCAGAAAGGAACCACCCAGTCATTTTTGAGTTTGAAAGCCCAAATTTGTTTCGAGAGAGGCTGCAGAGGTAAAACCACACAGTGAGAGCAATGGAACTAGCCAAAAATTTCCGATTGGAAGTCTCAACCATCTACCTCCCCCTCTCATTCCTTGACTTTAGAAGCATCGTTGTCTTCTTGGGTCCAAGGGACCTGTTGTTCAGTGTGCGCAGAACCTCTCGTGTGTCACAGAACAACATAAGCAACATAACACTAATAGATTAAAGATACTAATAGATTAAAGATGCAATTTAAGTGGGTTTCCTCTAGGATTTATCAAGAACAGCAGAATTCCGTTCAGATTCATTGGAGACGATAACTCAGGGGTAAAATTCTTCTAGCTATGGGCAACTAATTCTTGTTTTTTTTCCAGGCAAGTAGAGTAGGATTTTTCCCCTTGTATCTTCATGACATTTAATTGTAAATGACTTCCTCCTCCAGGCTTCACTTAGGCTTTCATGTCTACCGCAGAACTTAAAATATGACGATTTTAAGAAAAGAAAACATATTTAAACCATCACCTGTCCTTGTAGATTTTGGAGTGATTTCTATGGCAGCCTCTTTTATTCCTATCGACTCCTATTGACTCAGTGCCTATTAATTTTCTAAGACTTTCTCCACGAGGCTTTGTAAGGGAGAGACGTCTATTTAGTCCCCGGCCTGGCAAATCGTAATGACAATTTTGCATGCTTGACTTCATCCCTATTTTTCACATCCCCGTTGTGCCCAGCTCTCACCTTGTTCTTTTAGAGCTTAATCCTTGTCTTGTGAGCCTGATCCAGCAACTCACAGACACACCTCCCCAGCCCCAGAGGTGGGAATAGAGAGGATTTCTCCAAGTTAGTCACCAGATCTCATGGGCTTCCAGTGGGAGTTGATTCCAAGCTGCCCTCTTTGCCTTCTTGTTCTGACACAATGACTAGAATAGATATAAAATAGGAGGAGAGAGCGAGCTCTCTCAGTGCTGTTTGCTAGAGCAAGTCTAGAGGAGGCCACGGAGATGATCCTGGGGCTGGAGCACCTCCCACACGAGGACAGGCTGAGAGAGTTGGGGTTCTTCAACGTGGAGAAGAGAAGGTGTGGTACATGACTAGAGCCTCAGAATACTGCAGTGGAAGAGTTAATTCCTAGTGGGATGTTAGGGATGGAGATGAAGCAACGACTCAGTTGTTTTCATCCCTAATTGTGTAGTGAACGCCAGACCTGAGGTTCCAGATAGTCTCTTGCAATCGTTCTGCAAAGAATTCCACCAGTTTCCATCTCGTATTCCACCAGTTCCCATTTCCAAAGAGGGTTTGGTACCTCGCAAGCCTAAACTTATTAACCCATTTTTCTTCCATTCGACAGGCTGAGAGGGTTGGGGTTGTTCAGCCTGGAGAAGAGAAGGCTCCAAGGAGAACTTAGAGCAGCTTCCAGGACCTGAGGAGGCTACAAGCAAGCTGGGGAGGGGCTGTTCATAAAGGTTTGGAGTGATTGGATGAGGGGGAATGGGGATAAACTGGAGAGGGGCAGGTTTAGATAAGGAGGGATTTCTTCATATTGAGACCCTGGATGAGGTTTCCCAGGGAAGTTGTGGCCGCCCCATCCCTGGAGGGGTTCAAGGCCAGGTTGGATGGGGCTTGGAGCCCCTGATCCAGTGGGAGGTGTCCCTGCCTATGGCAGGGGTGGAACTGGATGGGCTTTGAGTTCCCTTCCAACCCAAACCATTCTCTGATTCTATGATTCTAAACCTTAGTAGGCACAGAAAAATAAAACCAGAGTTCTGAATCAAATTTTCAGCAAGCATAAACTGTTTAAACTCTGTTGGAGACAACTAAACCAGTTGAAGATCTGCTTCTCATCTCATGAACAAAAGGGTTCTGCCTCTCGCACAGATCAATGTCACTTTTGCTTTTCTGCGTGTGAATTTTAGGTTTATTTCACGTTTTCCGACCAGGTTCGCTGTGCCAAAGGACGTGTCTTTGTCTGTGCGGGCGCAGAAGCAAACTTGTGATAGCTCCTAGCAATCTCTGCACATAGAGAGTGGTCTTGTTTTAATATTTAATCACTAATTGGTGTGGTGATCAAGGGACAGACGAGGGAGCACTCTGACATCTGATCTCTTGAACTGATTACACACACTTTGCACTACATGTTGTTTATCACCGTCGGGCTAATTTCCTTCCCCGAGTGCTGATCTCGTTCTGTAGAGAAACCTCCGCTTGGGGCTTGTGCACAGACACTTTCCATTTTCGGGAGAGGATTCCAGGATGCTCCGGACTCCTGGTTTTGACCAGGCTTTCCAATAAAAGCAGCACCAGTTCTGTTGGATGAATGGACTCGAGCATTATTCCATACCTGTGCTCTCTCTGCTGAAGGCTTCTGTATTCGATCCATGCTTTTATTCATCCCCTTTCTCCCTCTGTTACCTTTCTTCTCTTTTTCAGCCCCAAATTTCCGATTTCAAAGCTCCTTTCGGTCTAAAAGCAAAAAAATCATTCCGCAACCGACTGCGAGCTGCTCATCTGAACACAAGAAGAAGCTTTTCTTTCTTTCGCGATGATGATGATGATGATGATTATTATTACGATTTGGAAGAAGGTGGTGAAAAAGAAGAAAAAAAAAAATTTGTCATTACTGTATAATTTAAAATCGCACAGCCTACAGCCCACAAAACAGAGCATGTAATTACACACTTACTAGAGGTAACAGCAGTGCTGATAATTATTCTTTACACAGGAGAATCTCGCTGATATCCCAGAGTCGGAAAGTGGGAACTACAATATCTTTAATACCATCCTTAGAGACCCTCATAAGCAGAGGAGAAGTATGAGGAGGCACACAGGGTCCAGAGCAATATCTTCATCGCGCCAGAATGTCAGGGGCTTTGCTACAGCAGAAATCAATAGATTCGAGTACATTTTTTTTTTTTTCTTTAAGGTACAATATTTTTTTTATGACCCTTCCTCGAGAAAGTGCAGCAGAGGCGGAGGAACCGCCGCGCTATGAAACATTTTGAATGGAGGCCATGTCGGTTTAGAAGAACAGTGAGCTCAGATGTATTCACTTATTTATTTATTTTGGAGATAAGTTCTACTGCAAGGCGGTGTTAACTGTTTCGGGGCTATAACCCTCGTATTCCTTTGGTATTAAATACCCAGTTATTTCTCTACCCATATAACCCTCCTATTTATTTGGTATTAAATACCCAATTATTCCTCTACCCATCTTTTTCTTTATGTTACTCTCTCTAGCTGTTCCCTCTCAGCCTTTTTTTGGTAGCATTTTTGCTTCCTTGATTTGAATTATCCCAGTAATTCAGATTTCATCATACACTTGACATTTCTCTCGGTGATTCTTACTCCGAGACAAGAAAACAATTCGATGAAGAATTTTTCCCCACATCTAATTTTTTCGTAGTTCATTTCAATAAGAATGTGATTTATGGGCCAAATATCCTTCCCTTTATTTACGTCGAGTGGTATTTTATTTTGCAAGTGATTAATTTGATTTTTAAGGAATAAAATGCTATTTACCATGGAAGCAAAGAGAGCAAAACCATTTTACTTTTCCCAGGTGGCCCGGGAAGAAATGTTTGATTCTCAGGGTGGGGATGTGCTGGTCCATGTTGCCCAGAGCAGGGGTGGCTGCCCCATCCCTGGAGGGGTTCAAGGCCAGGTTGGATGGGGCCTGGAGCCCCTGATCCAGCAGGAGGTGTCCCTGGGGGTGGGACTGGATGGGCTTGGAGGTCCCTTCCAACCCAACCCATTCTATGACTTTATATGTCAATAACAATTACTCCTGGAGGGAGGTTCTAGATGGTTGTTACCCAGGTGTATGCTATAACCTAGACAAAAAAAAATCTGGTTGCACCTGTTTCTCTTGTGCTGTTGGGTCCAATCAGCCTGATTGTCCTCTTATATCCTTGGGGTTGCTCAAACTTAAGCCATCAACTCAGGTCTGATGTGGCTGTGGAGCAGGGAGCCCTAGCTTGCCTCTTGATGATCTCTGTTCTCTCCCATCAAGTCTCTGTGTTGGTGAGAATCTGGGTCACGGTCACAGGGAGTCAACCTGAGGAATAAGGTACGTGAAGCAGTTGGGGAAGGGGCAGGGGTGAGTCAGGGGACAGAAAGTTAATTAAAAAACTGAGAAGAAATGTTTGGATGTGAGGGTGGGGAGGCCCTGGAACAGGTTTCCCAGAGCAGGGGTGGCTGCCCCATCCCTGGAGGGGTTCAAGGCCAGGCTGGATGGGGCTGGGAGCACCTGATCCAGTGGGAGGTGGAACTGGATGGGCTTGGAGGTCCCTTCCAACCCAAACTATTCCTTGATTCTGTGTTCTTGTGGTGCTGGAGCAAAAGATGA
Source organism: Piaya cayana (assembly GCA_013389865.1). Classification (NCBI taxonomy): domain Eukaryota; kingdom Metazoa; phylum Chordata; class Aves; order Cuculiformes; family Coccyzidae; genus Piaya; species Piaya cayana. Next base: position 31,060 of record WAAB01001914.1, read on the forward strand.
AGGCTCGAAGAGTACAGACTGTGCTGAGGGCAGGAGCTGTGACGGGTCTTTTGTCTTCACTTACTTCTTTGCATTTCAGAGTCAGATAAGCAGTTCCACTTTCAGTCTGTCCCCTGATATTCGTACCCTCATCATCTTGGACTACGAGACCCCCTCTGCAGCTCCGTGGCTAAAACAAACCCTTTTTTTCCCCAAGACTTCCACTGAAGTCTGGTGTCAGAAGTAAGGCGCTATTAACATATTAATGCCTGCATACATCAGTCCCGATAGCTGATCTGATATCTCTCTTTGCTTTTTCAGCCGGATGATATCTTCGTGTTTTGCGATTCCCATGTTATATTCCTAATTATTATTATTTCACACTTCATAACATTTTTGGAACTGGAATGCTCTAGGGTCCCAAACTTGTCTATTACATTTTAGCCCAGAGGAAACTTTGCGTCCAGTTCCAACTTCTATCCCTAAATATGAATTTATATTGGAAATTCTGGTGGGTCCTGCCTGGGATTGGTGCAGCTCTGATAGGATATTGTAAAAACCCTGACTTTGTTACACATTGAGACGGAGCATTTTCTTCCCCCCCTCCCCTTCGTTTCTTTTGTGTAAATCTGTTTTCACCACAGGAGCACATGCTGTCTCTTCTGGCTACAACACTACTTACTAATTCATCGATTCATCTTTAATGAGGCCCCCTGCCAATGTTTAAATAGCACTCGGAACAAAGAAAATGCAACATTTCCAAAACAGCTGCTTCTCCCCGATCTTGACACAGCAGCCTTTCAGAATTTTAAGTAAATTCTTTTTTCCCCCCCTCGAGTTGGTAATTTATAATTTAGGTGGAGCTTTGTAATTAATTGTTCGCGGGGTGGAGGAGAAATAGGAATAGATAGAAATTGAATTTTAAAAAAAGTAAAGTTTCCCTCAGGCTGTTACAATACATGAAACCATCGTGGTTTCTGTGGCTCGCACTAGGCTCGTAAATACAATCATGGGAGAAAATCCTTTCTTGTGCATCATGAGTTGGTTCTGGGACACAACAGACAAAAGTTTCCTTGCCCCTGTTGCTCTGTTGAATAGAACCATGGAGCAGTTTGGGTTGGGAGGCACCTTAAAGATCATCCAGTACCACTTTCCTACCACGTCCCTGCAGGGGACTGGATCCCACTGGATCAGGTTGCTCCAAGCCCCATCCAACCCCTTCAAACTATATTTTTTTCATAAGCCTCAGCGGTAGATGATAAGTTTTTTGTTTTGTTTGCTCTCCTGTGTTGAATAGCAGAGTAGAATTAAGCCAAAGCACTTGAATTCAAGTTAGAACCATAGAATAGTTTGGTTTGGAAGGGACTTTAAAGATAACCCAGTTCCAACCCCTCTGCCATGGGCAGGGACCCCTCCCACTGGATCAGGGGCTCCAAGCCCCATCCAACCTGGCCTTGAACCCCTCCAGGGATGGGACAGTCATGATTGCTCTTGGTGACTCATTCCAGGGCCTCCGCACGCTCATGGTGAAGAAATTCCTTACATCTAGTCTAAATCTGCACAGATTGCCCAGAGCAGGGGTGGCTGCCCCATCCCTGGAGGGTTTCAAGGCCAGGTAGGATGGGTCTTGGAGCCCCTGATCCAGTGGGAGGTGTCCCTGCCCATGGCAGGGGTGGGTCTGGATCAGCTTTGAGGCCCCTTCCACCTCAACCCATTCTGTGATTGCATGAAACCCATATTGGATGGGCGAAGCTGATTTTCATCTCTGCATCTGCATGACTTGATATGCTCTGCAGTCTTTTCTANTGCATGGTTCTAACCAGACCTGGTGTGATCGAGATCCCTCTTTATTGTCGGAACAGAACTGGTTTTCCTTGGTCATGATAGATGCAGATAAATCGGTGAATATTTTAATACCCACGTACCATCCAGACTGCAATTGTAGAATTACCAGGTTGGACAAGACCTCTTGGATCATCGAGTCCAACCATTCCTATCAATGTTGGCAAAGAAGTTCTAGGCGGATGAGGGGAAAGAGAATATTATGTATTAATGCTACACCAAATTTGGTTTCAAAAAGGTTGCTTCTACATTTGACAGCAGAAAAAGTCCAACAGCCTCATATGTGCGCTCAGACTTGCCTGGAAACAACAATAAAACAGAACGAAGGCAGTTTGGAGGCATTTCCTGGGAAAAAGATTCATGATTCGGTTTCCATGGAAGCGACAGCACATCCCAAGTGGCAGCGAGAGCTGACAGAGCGCGGCTAGGAGAGTTAAAGTGCCATCTACTTCTTCCTAGCAGAGTAGGGGGGCAGAGGTGGGGGGACGGGAATCGCTTTTAAAGAGAATATAGAAAGATGTAAAAGGACAGATGGACATCTGGTTAAATGGAAAGTCTGGAGAGCTGCCTTGGTTCTGAGCTTTACCATAAACTTCCTGCGTCCCTTTGGGCGACTCACAGGAGACGTCTTCCAACTCCTGCTGAAATCAATAATTGATGTCACCGGGCACTAAAGCGCAACCTTAAGTGTTCCAGACGGTGTTCAGGCTGTCTTCTTTGCCACCCAAGCACTCTATGATGTTTCGAGTCCAGCCTAGTTTGCCAGTTGACTTTTTTACTTTTTCTTTAGGAATAAAATGCTTCTTGCACTGGCTCAGGCTGCCCCATCCCTAAAGTTCTCCAAGGGCAGGTTGGATGGGGCTTGGAGCCCCTGATCCAGTGGGAGGTGTCCCTCACAGCAGGGTTTGAACTGCATGGACTTTAAGGTCCCTTCCAACTCAAACCGTTCTATCATTCAATGATTTCCTTGCAAGCAAGACTCAGACCTGGTCTGTTGACAGTGCCCCCTATCCAATGCACTAATTAACATGACTGTTGATTGCCTGTCCATTTTCAAAGACCTTTTACTGCTCCTACACCTCTAGAACTGGCGTACGGGACCGTATGCAGCAGGCAGGGCAGTGAGTTGTGCTCTGGGTTGTTGTTTGGGTGTTTTATAAATGGTTTCTGGCACTGCATTACACTGAGGTAAGTGCTTTGTTTCTCCCTCAAGTGGCACTCGGCTCCCCAGGGTTTCCTTGCGAATGCTTGAGGAGAACGTCCACTCGGGTTTATTTTTGTTATGTATGTACTCTACAAGCCCTTGGCTGTGTTTGCCAAAGGAAAAGACAGGTTACTACTACTTATAAGAAATATTTTTAATTGCATCATATTGATTTTCTTTTTTTCCTTGGTGCAGCGTATGCGCTGGTGTTGATGGATGGAATAGAATAGGGGGCTGGTTTACGCAGAGAGATTTTAGCACAGAAATGCTGATGCCCCCTAGAAGTCCAAGCATTTCCTGGGCTGCATCCAAAGCAGTGTGGCCAGCAGGGTGAGAGAAGGGATTCTTCCCCTCTATTCCTCTCTTGGGAGACCTCATTTGGGGCTTGGAGTGATAGCATGAGGGGCAATGGGGATAAACAGGAGAGGGCAGAGTTATGACTGGACAGAAGGAAGAATTTCTTCATGATGAAAGTGTGGAGGCCCTGGCCCAGGTTGCCCAGAGCAGGGGTGGCTGCCCCATCCCTGGAGGGGTTCAAGGCCAGGCTGGATGGGGCTTGGAGCCCCTGATCCAGTGGGAGGTGTCCCTGCCCATAGCTGGGGTGGAGCTGGACGGGCTTTGAATTCCTTTCTAACCCAAACTATTCTATCACTCCGTGTAACAGCAATATGATTAAATGGGTTTGAAACCCGTTTAGTTATTTTAGTGCAAGTCTGTTTATATTTCAGCCACCTAAAATACAGTTTTCCTTTCAATTGACTCAATGAAATACACATCTCTGAGTGTTTTCCTCTGCCCTGTATTATGCCAGAACCACCTGAGGTGATGTCCCAGCCTGTTGCAGTTCACATGTTGGCTTCCTCCTCCTGTGACTTTGGAAGGGAGCAGGACTAAGAGAAATGGTCCTAGATTTTGACTTTGCTGCACCTTGCAAAATCAAACAAGTTATAGATCCCTCAACATCCCCCACCGGGGAAGAGAGGGATTTAGCAAACTGCTGGATATAAACAGGTTAACACAGAACTGTGGGGTGCAGAACCCTTTCCTTTACCTTTTACTCTCATGTTATGATACCGTGCAGCTCAGAGCTGGCAAGACACACACATGTTGATACAGGGCCAGGGACTTCTCAAATTGTTTTCACGTTTAGATGTGAAGCAATTACTGGTTATTTTATTTTTTTTCTTTGCCTCATAACCTGAGAAGTGGAGCAGACCTGCAGGAAGTCTTGTTTTTTTATTTCGCTCCGGTAGGCTTGTAAAGCACCCGGCTCTGGCGTACGGCGCAACAAGAGTCAAATGAAACTTGAATTCTTTTTTATTGCATTACATGTAGCCCCATAATGCAGGCAGATACCTTCAGAGCAAGGGAGGGGAAGGAGTAAGTGAAAGAAGAGTGTGTTCTGACTACAATCATTTCCAGTAGATACGCATTCCCGATGATCAGAGTATCAATCCTAACACACACATGTTCCTCTCTGCCGTGGTTGTTCCAATCTACCATTTTTTTAGGGCGCTGGGGAATGCAAGTTAATTTTTTTCACCAATTGTTACTTTGGAAACTGCTTGGGGAGACGCTCCTCCAAGCCTCAGCGTTCTTTCCTGGGGTCTAATTAATTCATTTGCAGAGTATGTGTTTCTCTCTGCGCTCATTCTGCAAAGGTGCTAAGTCTTGTAATCAGAGGAAAGAACCTGAACAGATTTGTTTTCCTATTCTACGTTTCAAAGCTGATTGAAGCAGACCCAGCAGCTTCGTGCTGGAGAGAGAGAGAGAGATGATCTTGTAGACTAACAACAGTGCTTAGATCAGGCGTATCCAGAGAGGAGGAGTCCTCATTCCTCCCTTTTCCATCCACCCACCCCCTGCAATTCATGCTCTGCACCAACAAGCATAAATCTGCTCAAATTTGTCTACAGCAAAAGCCACTCAGTTAGGTCTCCAGCTTTACACTCAGAAGTGGAAACTTGAGGTAAAGCCGCTAAGTTCATCTATCATCAGTAATTAATAATCCATTGCCTGATGGCAGTCCATGGCTCAGGTCTATGCGCAGGCTTTTGGAAAAAGAATATGGTAGTTGAGAGATAGGAATGGGTGGACTCGATGATCTTGGGGGTCTCTTCCAACCTGGTGATTCTATGATTCTATGATTTCACCTTCTGAAAGACACTGGTTTGACATATCTCTGAGATGTAGTTTTCTATCTGGATCCGCATCCTTTAACATCCCTTCGTTTGAGGGCAGCGGTGATTTTCAAGCCATAAACACAGCTACGCTGACGACAAAGCTGCTGGTGAGGGCTTTATTATAGGGTCAAGGCCCGAGATGTTTGTTTATCTTCTGCAGAAGCTCATGTGCTGAACCCTAGAGCACTTTGTTGGTCTCTGTAAGCTGCCTGGCATCCTAAATAAATGTGTTTAAGCGTGCTGAAAGGCACCTAATCAAACAAATTAGGTGGCAAAACCCCTCTGAGTATTTCAGCTTCCACAAACCTTCTGACATATGGATGTGACTAGTTTGACTGTATGTGCTTATTTTACTCTGAGAGATGTAAAGGTGGAATTTGAAAAGTCCCCAAACTGGGAAAACTTTCTGGGGGAGGAGGAGGAGGCAGGGAGAGAAAATAGTGGGGAAGCTTGAGGCTGTACAGCAGCTCTAGAAGGAGAGTCCCCATCCTCAGGGTTACAGGTTTGAGAGATCCTCCTGACCAGGCAGTTTTTAATTTTTAAAGCTCGAGGCTTTAAAAAAAAATAAGGGAAAAGGCTGTTAATAACAATAATTTATTGTGGAAAAATATTTACATAGATAAAACCATTTCAGTCAGCGTGTTAGGACCAGGAATAAAACCCATCGCTTGTCCTGTAGCTCTCATATATTATTCATGCTTGCTGTTTGGCTCTTTTCATGTAGAGATCTTAAAGTGTTTTGCAAATAAAGATGTAAATTTTTATCCTTATTTTAGCCAGGAATGGCTTAGAGAGAGTGAAACGCCTGCGCTGTAGGACTGGGAGAGACCTGGAACTAGAGGCTGAGTCTCGGCCGTCCCAGTCCAGTGCTTTATTGACCAGATGCTGTTGATGCTGCTTTTGTCAAGGGTGAAAAACAGGATCGGATTAATTAGCTCAGAGGAGAAAGGAAGGTGGAGAAGTTGGCATCAGGGAAAGAAAAAGGAAACGCAATTTCGAGCCTGGGGGGACTTTTAGGCAGCGATGGAGAAAGTGGATGCTGGGTAAGGAGTGAGTGAGGGTTTCCTCTATGGTTGGAGGGGACTGGGATTGTAAAAGCTGTAGCTGGGATAGAAGATGCTCTGATGCTCAGATATGTCAGGGAGCTGGATAGAACTTCCAGAAGCAGCCGTGTCCAGGGCTTTTAGAGGGGTTTAACCTGCAGCCCTTTGATAGGCCAAGGGGTAGGGGCACCGAGCATATTATTTTTGTCCTTTCGTAACGAACGCCAAATCCCCAACTCACTTTGTAAATGGGAGAATTCACACTTCGGCGCCTGCTGAGCCTGCTGGTAAGATCTGACCCCTCGTCCTTGTGCTCGTTTGCCATATGCACCGTGTACAAATGATGCTCCTGCTCCTTCATAATATACCCATCCAGGTGACAACAGAGCTTAATTCTCTGGGACTGCAAATGTCACTCTGGGCCTGGCAGGATGTTTGATTTCATTCCAGGCATAAAGTAACAAATTGCCTTTAATGGCAGCGTCGCCAGGAATAGGCCCGTGTCGTTTTTTCATGTCACTTCCAAGCGCCTCGATCATATTTTTTATGGATTTTTATTATGCAGCAACAACAGGTTCTCAGGGATCGGCGTGCGGGGCGGGAGGGGGCTAAGCTGTAATAAGAACTCGTACGCTCGTGGTTTTAATATCTTTTACTTCAAAGCAAGGGGTTGATGTGATCTTTCATCATCTCAGCTGTTGTTTACCAGCTTCCTACAGATGCCGTTTGAACTAACAAACCCCCCCCCCGTTTCCTGGTTGGAGCGAGGAATTCCCTGGGTAGTTGCAATCCCTTCACTTGAGGGCTTAGTAGTCCTGATTGAATGATGCCACTAACAAGAAGGGGATAAACCATTTAAACGTTCGGTATCACCTTTCAGGCAAATAATAACTGGCCAAATTGCTTTGGCTCAGCTCCCTCAGCCCTGCTCCTTATTTACTGCTTCGAGGGAAAACGACTGGATTTGGGGACAATTTACTTCGTGTAGCAGAAACGCGGACGTGTTCCTGACACGAGGGCTTCTCGTTGGGGCTGATCTATGAACAGTTTGGTTTCCTAGCGGTCTCGTAAATCAGCTGAAATCTAGAAATTACGGATGAGGGAAGAGCTGCGAGGTCACCTGCTCTGAGAGGATCAGAGCGAGTTCTTTAGTGCCCGTGATGACGGCTTGGGAGTATCTGCCAGGGAGAAACTGGCAGCAGCTGCAGACAAGGTTCCCTTTCTCCCTCCCTTAGCCTGTCTTTCCTCCCTTTATCCTCTTTTTTCCCCCTCTTTAAAATTCTTCCTTACGCCTTCCTCAACCCATCAACATCCCAGTCCTGCTACAGCAGTTGGTGAACCCTCATTGTGAAGAAATTCTTCCTTACGCCTCGTCTAAATCTGCCTCTCTCCAGTTTATCCCCATTGCCCCTCATCGCATCACTGCAAGCATCTCTATGTTTTTCCTGTGAGGCTGGGAGGCCCTGGAACAGGTTTCTGGAGGGGTTCAAGGCCAGGTTGGATGGAGCCTGGAGCCCCTGATCCAGTGGCAGGTGTCCCTGCTCATGGCAGGGGTGGGACTGGATGGTCTTCAGTGTCCCTTCCATCCCAAACCATCCCATGTGTCTATATCTGAGCTTGGACTGTATGAATTTCATGAGGCTGTGGGTTAGGATCTGTGGAATAATCTGTTATGTGTGCTTGAAGGACCATAATTCCCTTTGTTTGTTCTCAGCATAATTCTGCAGGCTTCTCTCCTCCTTTTCCAAAGATTTACGTGGAAAACAGTAGATTCCGGAACCACCCAGGGGCAGCCAGCTGACAGTGACCCCTTCCTGGGTGCTAGCAGGTTACAATCAATACCTCGTGTCCATAGACATTTGTCTCCAGTGCAATTTTGCTGAACAACAGTTTAATTGACCCCAGAGAGAAACTCACTGATTTTCAAAGCCATCAGTGTGCACCTAGCAAAATAAACCTTCCATAGGGCGACTTCCATGTTATTTCTATGTTGACTTTCTCGGGGTTTTTTTTCCTGCCAAACAGCCACTTCTAGAGGCAAAACCACCTGGCTGGAGTCTGCTCTGCTTTTACTATTTCCTAGTAAAACCGCTTTCTAAAAATGAAAAGGAGTTTTTCTAAGAAGCGTGTGGGGGGGAAATGATGAGAGGGTCTTGTTTTATACAAATCCAAGAATAAATTTTCCACCGTTCGGGATGCTTGGCTATTTAGTCTGCATCAGAGGCTTGGGACCTTTATCAATCACAGAGCCACTTTGTCATTAAATGGAATCTGTGAGTCGCCCTGAGATTTAGCTCCATGTAGGGTCTGTGGAATAAGGGTCTGATTCTCAGTTACACCAACACTCCTTTATGTACCTACAGGCGTAAGACCCCCAAGACTTGATTTTGTATCAGATCTTTCATAAAATCTATTCACCCAAAGTGCTTTAGGGTTAAAATTAATTCAGTTAATGAGTTAAATAACTGCCAAGGGAGAGAGAAATTAAGAGTCATGGGCAAGGGGGAAAAGAGACGCTTCCAGCTGAGTTTAGAAGAGAGTGTGAATGAGTTGAAGGGGAAAAGAGATGCAAAGAAGATGCACTGATGGGCAGGAGCTGCAGAGGAGAAAGCTCTTATGCCCTGGGGGTTAAATTATATGAAGGAAGGAGGAAGGGGCCTCGTTCTGTAGGAGAATTGCTGCTGCTGGAAGTTGATTTACCACGTACGACACAAGCAGCAATATAAGCTAAGGATTTCACTTATTGTAGGTAGTTTCTATAAAGCCTGCACAGGCTGTACAAACATTCATCTTGTATTGTTTGTTTATAATGCACTAGAAATTACTCGTGGAGTAGATTCCTATTGCATCAGGCATTTTAAGGAAAAAAGATGTCTCTCAGACTAGGTCTTTGGACTCCCAGGGCCAGGCAGCGCTGCTTTTCAGCTCCAGTAAAGAGAGTATCCTATCGTTAAATTCTCCCCTGCTCTCATCAGAGCCAAACTGCTGGAGGGCCGGGTGGATAATCTGCCACTGGAAACAGCTGTGGTTCTTCCCTGAACATCTGGATTGGAGACCCACCACCCCCAGGACTGGATAGAGCTGTAGGCTCTCTCCTATGACCTGCAAGTATTCCTTCCTGTTCACCTGACCCATCCTGCTAAGAGATACTTTGCTTTATTGGTAGCAATTTATTTTTTTCCATTTAAATGTTCTTTGTCTCCCCCCTTTTTTTTCATCTTCTGGCAGCGATTTCTACAGAGAAACGACTTGTTTCGAACTAAAAAGGATCCGATCGATCAAGCATCTATTTTCAATTCCTTTTAATTTTTAAGAAAGAAAATTTCACGATCCCCACAAGGGTCAAGAATTTTACGTTATAGTTTTTATCAACCAGACCCAGAACAAAGCTTAGGTGGGTGCAGAAGTATGTGGACAGCACCTAGAAGAAGTTGCATTTTAATGATTTATTATAATCATGCTGAGCACCACATCTTAGGACAGGTACAGTTGGACTCAATGGTCACATAGGTCTCTTCCAACTGAACACTTCTATGGTCTTGAATCTCTAGTAGAAACAACGGGATTCATGTATTTCTTTCATAGAATCATAAAATAGCTTGGGTTGGAAGGGACATTAAAGAACATCTAGTTGCACCCTCCTGCCCTGGGCAGGGACACCTCCCACTGGATCAGGGGCTCCCAGCCCCATCCAACCTGGCCTTGAACCCCTCCAGGGATGGAGCAGCCACCGCTGCTCTGGGCAACTTGTTCCAGCATCTCACCATTCTCATCATGAAGAAAATCCTCCTTCTGTCTAGTCTAATTCTGCCCCTCTCCAGTTTATCCCCGTTGCCCCTCATCCTATCACCACAAAGGCTTTGTGAACAGCCCCTACCCAGATTTCTTGTAGCTCCTTCAGGTACTGGAAGTTCACTGGAAGGTCTCCTTAGAACCTTCTCCAGGCTGAACAACCCCAACTCTCTCAGCCCGTCCTCGTAAGGGAGATGCTCCCATTCATGTTCCTCCTTCATTGAAATCTTGGAAGGAACTTGCAGGTAGCTCGGCACTGGAATCACTCTACAAACAGCAACCAGAGCTTGGAATGGACTCAGTTCTCTTTTGTAAGGCAGGTGGAGAAATTATCTTCTGCTGCATACACGTTCCTCTCAGCCTTTAGCAAGCCTTTAATTAATACTTGTCAGGCTCCCCTGGATCTGAATCTATCCGCGGTCTAGACGACAAAGAATATTTGAACAGATGTTTTTCAAGCGAGCCCTTCTTTCCCAGTTTTAATAGAACATCTACTTTCTTTCGAGGCGGGACTTTATCTGAAGAGCCTCTGAACCTAAAAGCAACTGTGCGAAATCAGGCTTTAAACAACTGGCAGCTCCTAGCATGGTTAGACTGATGACGTTTCTTACTCTTTAAGAAGCCTCTGAGGCTCGCAAACAGAAGTTTTACGTTTAATGGTTTGGATACTAACAGACTTGATTCGTTTCCCTCGGTTTTATATCATTGCTGTATCACGGTGCAATTATAGCGCAAGGAGGTGCCTTGGAAGCTTGGAGAATAGTAAACACGGACCTGGCTTTGCTCAGCAGAACTTGTTCAGGGCTTTACAAGCAATTTTCAGACAAACTCATGTGACAAAAAGCTGGTTTAAAAAAAGAACCTGCAAAAAAACCCCAAAGCCCAAGTTCCTTATTTGAGGAATGTATACAAAACGTGTCCTGGATATTCCCTTAAGTGGGATCGAGTCAGCTTGTGGGTGATGTAAGAGGGAATTTGGCCTCGCTTAATGTTCACTCTGTGTGAAGTTTGCTGCTGTGTCCCAAGTTATTGGGAGCTCTTTAAATCAAAGCACGGGGAATGGAGAGTGAGAGAGTGAACCGTGAGCTTTATTGATCCTATTGACATTGTATAGGGCTGAAAAAGATCCCCCTTTACGTGTGTGTGGGTTCAGTGTAAAACACAAGGAAAGATTCTCCTGAGATGCATTTCTTCCACCATCCCACTTAGAAATCTGGAGGAAGGATTCCCAGGACGTTGTGGGATGCAAGTTCTGCTTGAGAAGGTCCTATAAAACAGCTCTGGGTGAGACAGGCTTCCACAAGGGTTTTCCTCTGGGCCCTAGAGCCTGAAAAAGCTCATATTTCCATAAATCCTTTTGTGAAGCCAGAGGATTTGACGTGTTGAGCTCATGCCAACTTGCCAGGGCTAAAACTAGAGCCAGGCACCTGTTTAGAAGGGAAAGAATAATTAAGACAGTTTTTCTAGACTATATTTTCAGTGCTGATGCACTCACCCCTCTCCTAGGGTCTTGTTTCTTCTCATACGAGCGTGGTCTCTGCGGCACTGGCTGCAAATGCAAAACCTCTTTGAAGCGGCGTCTGCCTCGAGCCTGTTGGTTTTGGATTCTCGTGCATCCCTCTGTTTGATTTGGACACACCGACCATCACAAAGTGGAAGCCTGAGTTTCTCCGCTAGCCTTGTTTTCTTCTCATCTGTGAAGCACGATGGATAATTCCTGCCTCACAGGCATGTAAATTTTAATAGTTCAGTCCCCAGCTCAGCAAAGCACTTGAGCACAGTCTGTCGGTCTAAATGGGATTTTAATTCTGTGATTACCTCGTTTGGTGAACTAGGGCCACAATAAAATACTTTGAGATGGTGGAATTAGAGGTGTTACAGAACTTAAGTTGTCGTTATCAGTATTTTGCAGTAAAATCATCAGCAAAGATAATTATTTTCCTTCCCTCCAACGAATAATAGCTGGGGGTTGGGTCATCTTATATTTTAGATTTGACAAATAGCCTGGGATGATGCTAGGGAATAGTGGTTTGGCTGACCGTGTCGGTTTGGGTTTTTTAAATGCAATAACTCCGTGACCTAATGTGCTTTTATAGACTTTGGGAATGCAGCTCCAGTTCCTTTCTCTAAGTGGTTGAAGCCACAGTTCTTAGAGATGCGTGTCTGCTGGGACGGCCGGTAGTTTCGGGCTTGGAGTTCTTCATCTGTCCTGTCGCTGGTTCTGCATAAATATTGATGTAATATAAATAATATGGCCGTAAGCGTAGAGGATTACCCTAGTCTGGCTCTTTATCTCATATTTTCTGTGTTCTGCCCACAGCTGGCTTCTTTCTGACACCAGAGCTGCCAGAGGCAGAGAAGGAGAGTCGGAGAGAGCAGCGCACGCGGAGGAAGGACACAAGCGATCCCCAGAAAAGGAAGGAGGAGGCTGGAAGGAAAACACGGCATCTCAGCAGCTTGTTTGTATCACCTCAGAGAGCTGATTGCAGGCTTATCACACACAGCACAAAGCTCGGTTGTCTAGACAATCGTCTAATTGTCTTTGCTCGGTAAGTAGCAGCCCCGGTGACATTCCAGACCTTGACCTCTGCCCTGTCCAGCGCCAAAAAAAAAGTGCCATTAGGAATCATGTATTAACACTGGGTATCGTGTATTACACACTGGGTATTAAAGATTGTTGGAAGAGGCCAGGGGGTCAACCGACTGCGGAGTTTTAGCAACAACGCTGAATACAGGCAGCTCTCTCGCCGTCCTCCCTTCCTCCTGAGAATTGAGTTTATTGTACGAGGGTGTTAGTGAGGTTCCTGTGCCTAAACCAAGAGAAGGGGATGTGCCAGAAAGGAAGAATGTGTGAAGTCCAAGACAATTGAGGCATATCAGCCTTCTTTTTATAGACAGCTGGGACACTACTTGGTCAAGACAAAGGCTTCTAAATAATCTAGTTGGACTCTGTGGCTTGGGATGTTGGGAAATAAGCCTGCAAAGAGCCTGCTACCTACAGCAACGGGGTTATCGGTGTTACAGCGCTATAAGTAACCACGGTGGCTGTAGTTCAGGTTTTTAGGAGACTGGAATCAGAGTTTCAGCCACTCTACAAACCCGCTGAGGGGATGGTGAGGGAAAAAAAGCTAAAGAAGTTTGTGATTGCTGAAAGAGGGGAGATTGAGATGAGATCTTAGGAAGAAATTGTTGACTGCAAGGGTGGGGAGGCCCTGGAACAGATTTCCCAGAGCAGGGATGGCTGCCCCATCCCTGGAGGGGTTCAAGGCCAGGTTGGATGGGTCTGGGAGCCCCTGATCCAGTGGGAGGTGTCCCTGCCATGGCAGGGGTGGAAGTGGATGATCTTTAAGGTCCCTTCCAACCCAAACCTTTCTCTAATTCGAATTCCTTGTCTCCAAAAGCTACTCTGTGTATAATCCATCATACATGAGAATCCTCATGGCTATTGCTGTCAACAAGCCACCCTACTCCACGGAGCTGCCATTGGAAATGATGCTTCAGCAGAAGATGAGGCCCTGAGCTTATAAATTGGGGGTCCAGTTCAGGGAGCTAATTAAGCATATTGATAATTTCAACTAGACCTCACATTAGTGATGCCCTGAAACACGTTCTCAAGCTAGACTGCAAATCTGTTGTTTAATAATAGCTATTCCCGCCGCAGAGTTGGGTTTTCTATGTTTTTTTCCCAGTTAAGTCTCTTAAATCACGAGAAATGAGCTTGATTGGCCTTTTAAATGGTGTAAAGGTAGAGAAATTCTTCGTGAACTCTCCCGCTGGTGCAAACGGAGGCAACTATTAAAGTCGGTGGAGCTATGCCAGTTTACATCAGTTAAAGCTCTGACTTTCCTATTCCCAGGCACGTTAAAGGTGTTACCGTGCAAATGACTGCAAAAATTATTGCTGAAAGGTTTTGCGCTCAAAGGCAGATCAGGTATCTGGTCCAGGGAGGGCGCGACCATCGCTGCAGGAGGAAACAAAGGAGAGAAAATTGTCGAGCGCTAACTGATATTTTTAGAAGCTTTATAACGACAGGTCACATTCTCAAGGACTATAAAGTGGCGAATCTAACAGCAATTATTCAAGAGGGGCAAAAAAAAAGATACAACAGGCAATTACGGTTTAACACCAGTTGTGGGAAAAATAGCAGAAGCCGTCGTGTGGGGTTCGGGGAGTGAACAGCTTGAGAAGCGTAATTTGATTAGAGATGGCCAACATGGGTTTTTGATGTGGGTTTTAACGACCTCAGGATTCTTCGAAGGTATTGCTGCCAGGGGAGGGTCGTGGATCTTGATTGGGCGGCAGGTGCTTGCGCTGCGTTGTTGAAGTGGCAAACTGGGATGGAACCACGACGCTCCTCATGGTTTCGTCGAGCTGTGCCGCTGAACCTGTTTGAAATGCGTTTAAATGAGGGCAGCGATGAATCCTCGTAGCCAGGCAGAAGAGTGAAAGCCAGATTTTGTTTGAAGAAGTGAAACGGAGTGCGTTTCTTTTAACCTTCTGCTTCCTGAAAGCATTAAAATCCTTCGCATGGGTGGAAAACAAATGGAAATTGGACATGCTGGACCCCCATACCAGGCAATGTCACTTCAGGGAAGCCACACTAGGAAGGAGATGTTCAAGGCCAGGTTGGATGGGCCTTGGGCAGCCTGACCCGGTGGGAGGTGTCCCCACCATGAGGGGTGTGAAATGGATGATCGTTAAGGTCCCTTCCAATCCCAATGATGATTCTATGATCAGTGACGTCCTTGGCTCTCAGCCCTTTTTGCCACAGGAACCCCTCAGTGTGCAAAGACTTTCAACTGCTGTAGGAGAGGTTATGGATGAAGTAACACGGCTCCTGTCTATGAGTCAGTAATTAACACACGGTTAATATCTCTTAACGCACAACTCTGCAGTTTGAGAGTTCCCAATGCAGCATCGTGAACATCTTTCCCGCAACCCTGAAAGCCCCTTGCCTGTTGGGAATGGTAAATGTCTGATGGGCACCCAAGGAAAGAGATGGCACCGGCGTGTAATGAGAGTCTGTAGGACTTGTCCCACTTAATGAGGTTATTCCAAGATAGATTTGAAGTGATGAAAGATGAATCCTAGTTCCTGGAAACAAAAGAGCTGAGGCAAAATGGAGGGAAGGCTGGAGAAGGCGATGGGGAATCAATACAACTGCTGTGGACTTGGTTGCTTCTGTGGGTCAAGGAAGTTAACCTCGTTTTTTCTTTATGCTGCTATCTATTCACAAGGAATAATAAGTAGTCATCTTCGTACTCAAATGCCTTGTGGTTCTTCGGTGATAGATGCCTCATTAGGTGTAGAACTATTAACAAGGCTCAAAACAAATAGGGGGAACTGAATTTAAGCCTTGGCTCTCCTCTAGGCGTCTGCGTGTGCAATCTGATTTTTGCCTCCACAGCCAGTCAGTCTGGCCTTAAACGCCTCCAACAACAGGCAGGGCTTTGGATTTCAAAAACTGAATTCCAATATTTGAAATGCGGGTTTTTTTAATATAAAGGGGGCCTACAGGAAAGCTGGGGAAGAGGGTCTTGATCCGGGAGGGCAGGGAGAGGATGAGGGGGAATGGTTTTCAGCTGAAAAAGGAGAGATTGAGATGAGACATCAGGAAGAAATGTTTTTTTGTGAGGGTGAGGCTTGGGTTTGCCAGAGCAGTGGTGGCTGCCCCATCCCTGGAGGGGTTCAAGACCATGTTCCACAGATTCCAGAACCAGAAATCCACAGATTCCATCTTCTAACTCAAAGATTCTTCTTCAGCTCAGTTGTAAGCTCTTTTGAGTTATTAACTGTATGTTAAATACTGGCTCGTAGACAGAGGAGCCATGTTACTTTGCCCATAATCTCTTTTATTTTTATTTTTCTTGCTTGCCTTCTGGGTTTTTTTGTGATTATAAACACCTTAAGAAGATGAAACCCTGGCCCATCACTGCCTTCCCTAGGTGCTGCTTCAGTAGGTGTAATAACTACTCCAAATTACCATGTCCTGCAAGGAAACGGTTGGGAAAGCTTGAGCGACCGAGCGCTCGTGTTCTCGTAAACCCAGAAATGTTTACTCTTTATATTTAAATTGGTTTGGATCACTGTGGATGAAAGCGAAACAAGATATAAGCCTGCAATGACATGCATAAATACATAATGAAGTATATTTCCTTTCCATATGGAGAGGATTAGCTCCCTTGCCTCAGCAGGGAGCCGCTTTCTTCGGTGTCGGCTTTGGTGTCCCTTGCTTTCTGACAGCTTACAGAGGTGCACGGAGAGGGAATTTCGCTCGCTGGCTAATGACTGTTGGGGTGAGGACTTTGAGGGCATGAGAATAAGTGATTGCCTCAGAAAGCAGAAGTTTAGGGACCTTAAGGGCTCTCCTGCTCTCCTGCCTTCTCTTTTTGACCTTAAGTGGGCCCTATGGGACAGCATCGCCCACCTTGCCAAGACTTATTGCTTAGTCATAAATCGAGACCGAGGGGAGAGAGGGAGACGAGTCTAGTAAATGCTGAAGTGTCAGCAAAAGCTCCTTAACTCGGGTTTCATAACTTGAGAAATATTTTATCACCCTTGTGAGCCAAACCTCTGAAAAATCGATAGGACTTGAGAGTTGCCTGTATTGATCTGAAAGGCTGAGCTGTATTGAAATATTCATGGCGCTACGCGCGTGTGTTTGTGTGGTTCGGGGACTAGGGTGTCGGTAGCTTGCGGAGAGTGAAACATTCTCATTTCTCATTTAAACTAGACGAAGATTAAGACTATTAAGTGATTTGCAAAGCGCCTACATAAAAGGGAATGAATTTGTTTGTCTTACAGCAAGGCTTGTGACAGCGAGAGACGCATTCTCATTATTATTATTTCTCTTAAACGACAAACTGTTGGGAGGAAGAAGTCAAGGAGATCTGATAAAATTAGCACCGCGTGGTTCTGGGGATCTCCGGGCTGGCTTTGTTTGCAAAGCCAATTTGGACACTGTGTCTTTGATCTTCACTTTCAGTATTTGAGCAGGCGTGTTTAGTATCACTCATTTCACAGGAGATTTGGGATTCAAGTTTCTTCAACAATCTAAAAAGCGGCGCATTAGAAGGGGAATTGTCTGCCAGTCGTCTTAGAATCTCAATACCCTTGATACTAATTTGATGTGATGCGTTTCACCAGATGTATCTACCTGAACGGTGGTTTATGCCCAAGAGGTTTGTGCTACTGTAGAGTATTAAAGTCGGCCCTTCCCCTCCCCGAACCTCTCCTCCCTTTTTATTCCAAGAGCGATTGAATGAAAAGCATCCCTGATTTTAATCTGCATGGAGGTGGGACACGTTACAAGTACTTGGAAAGGAAAAGAGGGTGTCAGGCAGGATTCATGCAAAAAGCAGAACAGATCCATGAAGAAAATCGCTGCCAATAATGCTTCAAGAGTATTCTAAGAAACTATATACAGGATAATAGATTCATACATTCACTCAGACACTAAGATCTACCTTTCTACTATTTTTTACTGTGTCTCTGCCACTTCTAGGGTACAGGTTCAAGTCTCTGCTGATCCCAGACTTCCCTCTGGGCAAATTGCTTAGGGGCACGGTAGTTCAAGGCATTCAGGTGTTCGAGGGTCATCGATTTTCACGTGTCTCCTAGTGCATCAGAGCCATTTCTGTAAAACACAGCAGGTAAATACCCCAGTGCCGCCCTGCCTTGCCGAGCGCTTGTGGGGATTCAGCAAGAGCGAGATGTTCAGTGACGCCGCTCGAGTCAGTTCTTCAGATAAACTCGTTGTTATGGATGGTAAAGGGAAAGCGGAGAAGGGAGGAATGGAGAAAAGAAAAGATAGCAATTATTATTTAAGGAAAAAAAATTGGCCACGTAACCTGGAAATACTGTTATGGGAATAGGCATCTCGATAATCGATGTGAAAAGGGATGTGTAGCACGGGCTATTGAGGGTTTGTGCTGTGAGGTTACAGGATCCAGATCTTAAACAAAAAGGAAAAGAAAGGCAATTAGAACTGATTTCTTGCTTAATTGTCCATCGTGTGTAGATCATGCTTAAATCTCCATCATGGTTAAAAATAACTATATGTGATAAAAACAAGCACCCTTGAGAGGCTTTACTTCAATCAGTGGCTCAAACTAAGCAGAAAACCAGGTTTGGGGGATCTGAGATTTGCTGGTATCGTGAAAGAGAAAGGGAGCAGCTCGCTCCCTCAGTCCATGGACGTTGCAGAATAGAATCACGGAATAGTTTGGGTTAGAAGGGACCTCAACGATCATCCAGTTCCAACACCCCTGACATGGGCAGGGACGCCTCCCACTGCATCAGGGGCTCCAAGCCCCATCCAACCTGGCCTCAAACCCCTCCAGGGATGGGGCAGACACCCCTGCTCTGGGCAACGTGTTCCAGTGTCTCACCATTCTCATCATGAAGAAATTCCTCCTTCTGTCCAGTCTAACTCTGCCCCTCTCCAGTTTATCCCCATTCCCCCTCATCCTATCACCNCAACAGCTCCATCTCCTTCTGTTGAGGATTCCATAACCAGACACAATCCTCCAGGTGAGGTCTCACAAGAGAGGAATAGAGGGGCAGAATCCCCTCCATCCATCCCCAGCCCTCAGGGAATGGACTGCTCAGCTCCCTGGTGTTGATTTAGGGTGTGTATTATCAACCTGTGCTTCCGTCACCCCTTTAAAAATCAGCAATCTCGCTGCTGAGTGGAGCCTACCGGAAAACGTAACCTCTAAGCGTTGTGGCCAGATATCCTGGAGGCGACGGCTGCAAAACTTGGCATATGGCTGCGAATTGTGCAGCGCTTTGTGCGCGAGTTGTCTGTAAATACCAACTGCTGTTGGAGCCACACTCGGCGACACCGCGTGTGTCGGCACGCTGACATCTCAGGATGCCAGAAGGCTGGCACGTGTGACACGAGGTGTCATTTAGTTGATCTGGGAGAGCGTCGTTTGCTCGCATCAATCTCATTTTTTTATCCACGTTATCTCATTTATACCCGTGTCGCTTCTATAAAGCTTTCCTGTATCAAGTAAAATGAAAGGAGGAAAAAAAAAATAAACCCTCGTGCTTACTGTTCTTTATTTATTTGCATTCCTCAATGGCAAACTAAACTGGATGTTTAAGCAACTGACATCAAAGATTTGATTTCTCTGAAGCTAAAAAGCCTATTAATCACAATTTTAAAGTGTTCTTTAATTACCCTGTAATAAAATGACACGCGCAGAGCGGGAGGAAAAAAATTGTAGACTTTTAGAGTTCCTCATGCTTGTTTGTGTTTCAAATCTCACCGGAAATCCTTGTGGATCCCTCTTGCTTCTGCTGCTTAATTCTCTTCTACCACAGCTATTGTTTATCGTTTAGCTCCGTTAACCGTACGCAGCGCAGTTCGGAGGCAGGGGAAAAGCGTGTGGGGAGAACAGGTTTCTAAGCTGGTTTCTGGAGGATAATAGCGATGGAAACCTCCTCCTCCCAGAGAATTAGGAAGATGTGGAGTGCAGATCTTGTTTGAGGGTTGAAGGCAGTGAGAGTAGCCCTGATCCCTTCCAGTTTGGCAGCTAAAACACAAGAAGTTGTGGTCCCAGTTCCAGGTGGGGGAGAGAAATTCTTGTGTATTGGAAAATAAAACAGCTTTAAAGATATAATAAAACCCTGGATGTGTTCAAGGCCAGGTTGGATGGGGCTTGGAGCCCCTGATCCAGTGGGAGGTGTCCCTGCCCATGGCAGAGGGTTTGGAACTGGGTGACCTTTGAGGTCCCTTCCAGCCCAAATTATTCTGTGATTCAAAATACTATTAATAAGAAAATAATAAACCATATACAATATACTAATTGGTGCCCTTCCCTTCCCCTGATGATGATGACATCCACCAGCTCAAAGGTGGCCTTGGTTTCTGTAGGAGTAAGGATAAGCAAATTTAAAGGACAACAAAATCCGGAGCCTTACCATGTTTAATAAAACTTTCCAGGCGCTCGAAGCCCTCTACAAGTTTTTAATACTTAAGATTATTTGTAAAACCAGGAAGCTCCGTTGCCAGCCTGGAAGAAGACTGCACAGATGGAAGCCCGAGCTCTTTGAGATGCACTGGTGACTCCTCCTCTTAGAAGAAGGAGAACTGAACGGCAGCTGGAGGTGGAGGATGCTGCGAGCCCATCATCTGCGCGCAGTTGATCCAGACTGGGATGTTTTGGGTTTGAATCCGCTGCTATCGCCAAACTCAGCCAAGTGGGTAACGTTTGGAGTTGATCTGTTTTCAGCCCCAGACAGTTGTTAATGAAACAGTTGCTGTTTTGTTGACAGAACATTAATTACTTGATCTTAGGACTTGGTAATTGCGCAGGGCCCCTCTGTATACATCACTAATTACATTAGCAATTATATGGCATTTTAAAGACAAAGAAATGACTGTGGCAATTGCGGTGTCAGAGGGACCCTGCTGCTAAATTTCAATCAAGTTCCTGCAGTCTCACTGAAGTGGTGAGGTGAGTCCTTCACCAGTCAGATCCTGCAGCAGGATCGGTCTGTTAGGGAGCGTTTCTGCAGCAGCTCGAACCAAAGGGTCTGGAGAAAAGTAAAGGTGCTTGACTTTCTCATCAAGGTCCGTTACATTCTCAAAAGTGACTTTAAGCGTTCTCAAAAGACTTGCTCTTGGAAATATTTCTTTCAGCTCTAGCCATCCTAGAAATTTGGAACTAGATGGTCTTTAGGGTCCCCTTCCAACACAAACTATTCTATGATTCTATATGACTTAGATTAAAAATAATCGCAGCTGTAAACACGCTCACTAAGGGCCGTCTGAAAAGCCGCGTTGTATTTTTAAGGACCTTCCTTTGCAAATTCACAGGTCAGAAAGTTACTTAAGAAGCTTAAATTCCTGTGCATCCAGAAGCTGGAGATCTGAAAAAGACCTTCAGAACTGGATGAGCTGTAAGCATGAGAACTGGCAGTGCTTGCACCAGCCTTCCCCTACTCAAAGGAGCTACAGAAAAGCTGGGGAGGGGCTCTTGATCAGGGAATGCTGGGAGGGGATGAGGAGGAATGATTTTAAGTTGAAAGAGGGGAGATTGAGGCATGATTTTAGGGAGAAATGTTTCGCTGTGAGGGTGGGGAGGCCCTGGCCCAGGCTGCCTAGAGCAGAGGTGGCTGCTCCATCCCTGCAGGGGCTCAAGGCCAGGCTGGATGGGGCTGGGAGCCCCTGATCCAGTGGGAGGGGTGGAACTGGTTGGGCTTTGAGGTCCCTTCAGACCCAAACCATTATGTGATAGTACAGTGTATTCGTAAAATCATCTTTATTCTGAAATAGTACAATACGCAGAGACCCCTTTATTCTCATAAAGAACTGTAAACCCTCTTCATTTAAATAAGGGAGGATGATTTGAAGGAATGTCCCTAACAAAATTCCTGAGTCTGTTTCCAAAAGCACATACTTCAGTTTCCGCTCCCAGTACCTTCTCCTGTCCCACCTCCCTGTGCTTCCTATCATCTTCTACCACTAGAGCGTGTTTGTTAACTTGAAAAACGACTCGAACTTCTTTGGGTCAGGAGCCGTTTCCATTTCTCATTGACGCGTTGCCCTCTGTGGTGGGTTTGGATTTGGAAGCCCTCGCACGCCATTGTAGGAAAGGGATCCGAGTGTGTTTGGCTGCTGCGCGGGGATCAACGTGAACATAAAAGAAATCCAACGCTTGTATTGCTGGGTTTTTTCTATTTATTGCGTAGCTGTGCTGCTGGTTTGCAGGCCAGAGGGGAAAGTAATTATATGGCGAGATCTATAGGTGGTATAAACCGCTACAGCTCCGCTGACTCCAGTTTATGACAGCTGAGGATCCGGCCCTTGTCTTGTCAAGTTTAGAGCTTGTAAACAGAGTGAAATGGGATTATTACCAATAGACAGTCTCTTGTGCTCGTGCGAGCTCTTTATTCCCCCACTCCACACTCCCCTCCCTCTTAATTCTTCCTGAAGCGCTAGTGCTCTGTGCAATTTCTGAATGATTCCACTCAGCGTTGCACTCGTTAAACCACGATCAGGTATTATTTAAGGGAGTCTTGAAGCTGGTTTTAATGATGACAAGATCATAGCTAACACCTCGGTGCAGGGATGGTTCCTGACTTGTATTCGAGACCGAGTAGCAATGTCCAAGCTGGGTTGAGTTTGACAACACGGATAGAAATGAACTGGGATCTTTATCCCCGAGTACACGTGCTATAAACCTTGCAGAAGGCTGACGAGAAAACAGGGCGACCCAGAACAGCAGATCTGGTCTTCCCTGCCCCGCTCCTCTTTGTAGGGTTTCCCCCAACCTTCTTGTAGTCCCTTCACGGGACGTGGTTTGGTGCCTTCTGCTCTGAACGTTGGGTTTCCTCCTTCCCCACCCTACGGTTTCCTCGCCACCGTCCCTGTCACGGCTGCTCTGTCTGCACCCTCTGCTATGGCCACCAGCTGGCTGCTTAATCCAGTCCCGCAAGCGGAGTTAATGAGACATTCCTACTTAAATAAGCCGGTGCCATTAAAGCTTCAGATCTTTGCACCTCAACAGCTGCGTGTTGTCACCGAGATAAATATTTTAACTGGTCTGGCAATTCCCTAGCTGCCCCCATGTAAGTGCTTGAATGAGTGGCTACTGTTTCACCATTTATTAAAGCGAAATTCAGGTTCTTTCTTACAAAACAACCCTCTAGAAAAGGCCTGTAAAAGGTAAAAAGGAGGGTGGGTGGGAATCTGCTTTTCTAGCTGGCCTTTCTTAGCCAGGGATTGGTGCAGTTGCCAGCGTGGCCATGCCTGACGGTCATTATCTGCTCTGAAGAATGAAGAATAACTGGGTTTTTGCTGACCCCTTATAGGAGAGCATCCACTGATGTATCTTATATTCAGATAAACGTTCCTTCAATGTTCTTGATATGGTGCAAGTTAAAAACCATCCAAATACTTTACCTTTGGAAAAGGACTCCTCACCTGGAGAGCCGTGTTCAGCTCTGGAGTCCTTAGCAGAGGAAAGACACGGAGGTGTTGGAGCAAGCCCAGAGGAGGCCATGGAGGTGACCCTGGAGAACCACAGAGATGATCCACAGAGATGATGCTGGAGCACCTCCCGTATGAGGCCAGGCTGAGACAGTTGGGGTTGTTCAGCCTGGAGAAGAGAAGGCTCCGGGGAGATCTTAGAGCAGCTTCCAGAGCTGAAAGGGGCTCCAGGAAAGCTGGAGAGGGGCTCTTGATCAGGGTGGGCAGGGATAGGATGAGGGGGAATGGTTTTGAGCTGAAAGACGGGAGATTGAGATGAGATCTTGGGCAGAAATGCTTTCCTGTGAGGGTGGGGAGACCCAGGCTGAATCAGATTTTAAGTAGAAAGGGTCTCTGTTCCAGAGGAAACAAAGAACAGAACGATTTTCACTAGAACAGTGGACAACTTGGGTTTTACTGTTGGAAAGAGGGTCGTCTACTAATAGCCTGTTGTCCCTGAATGAGTAATTGAAGCAGATGACCAAAAAATCCTGTTTTCTTAGCTTTTCTTTGACAGTGCCTGATGTTTCCAGATGCTTCCGCTGACACCTGGCAGTCGGTTAAACACTGACTCATTTTCTGTCTTCTCTTAGTCAAAATACGTCAGCAAAAGTGGCTTTCATAGTCACAGAAAATTATCTGTTGTTTGAAACTTTCCAGTGATTTCTCACCAAGAAAAAAAAGCACATTCTCAGTTTAGATAGGAAATCACCATGTTCCAAGAGACTTTTCATCACTTGGGTTTGTTTTTGTCTGGTATTATAAATCTAATTTACCTTTTTGATCAACGTTCTTCCAAAGGGAAGAGAAATTCCCCATCTTACCTACGCTTGACCTGGGCACTGGCACCTTACTCTGATGCTGGGACTTGAAGATCTTAGACGTCTTTTCCAGCCTCACTGATTCTTCTGATTCACTGACTACTGATTGGTTGGAACTAGGTGATCTTTAAGGTCCCTTCCAACCCAAACTGTTCTATGATTCTGCTCTTTCTGAAGAGCAGGCAGAAGAAAGCGTGAGTGGAGCCTCTGCCCCTGGGGCTCATTTACTACTCGGAGCACTGGAGCTGCAAAGTGTGTTTTTGCATCCCAGCATCCTCTCTGCTGCAAGACGGCGTCGAGCACAAGCTTTTGAGGTGCAGCTGGGGGACCCGGGGTTGTTTAACCTGGAGAAGAGGTGGCTGAGGGGAGACCTCATCACTCTGTGCAACTGCCTAAAAGGAGGTTGTAATGAGGTGGGTGCTGGTCTCTTCTCATAAGTGACAGGAGATGAGAGGAACTGCCTGAAGTCGAGCTAGGGGAGGTTTAGATTGGAAANACAAAAGCTCTGTGCATAGCAACTTCATACCGTATATAACTGACAAAGCAAAGAACCGAAGAAACGACCAGCCGACCCCAAACGAACCCCGAAAACTATACAGGAGGGAGAAACGAGGCCGTAATTTACAGAAGGGAGAAAAAAAACGGTCTTCGAAAAACCATGCATATTGGAAGTGTGCAAAGAAATAGGGAGGGTCAGACGCTATACCGAGATAAATAACGAAATCAAACGTACTCGTCCAAAGTTATGAGGAGATTTGGAGTTACCTAGCGCAACACTCTCATCTTTCTAGAGGCCAAAAAAAAAAAAAAAAAAGGAAAGCTCGTAGGGAATATCGAACAGCAAGAACTAAAAGAGGACAGGTTTGCTTATTACACTGGAAAAAAAAAATTCCTCACGTATAAATTTTTACATCGCTTTTCCTTTCCGGTGGGTGTTTGAACGCTGCCAAAGTCCTTTTGCGGACAGGGATTCCTGATTTTATTTATTTACACACATTTTTCTTTGCTACCGGTAAGTTCTGCGCTCAGCCTGAGTACAATGAGTTCCATAAGCAAAAATTCATGTTCTAGATCAATCCTGTATTTCCTTTTGTTCATTCATTTGGCTCAAATCAAACAAAGAAATCAAGTCATTTTCCATGTTTACATCAACACAGGCAGTTGTGCTTGTTTCTCATCCTAAAAGCAGCTTCCTAGGGTGATTTTAGTTTTGGACTCACGGCTTTCCCACATGAGCAACTGGATGGAGCTAATAAAAATAACTGAAGTGTGAAAGGAATGTTGAGCATTTTGGAACCTTTACTTTTTTTTTCTTTTTTTTAAGACAGTATTTTTTTTTTCCCCCTGAATCTTCCCAAGACTTCAGAGATCTTTTTATGTGCCTATGCTGACTAAACAGTAATAAAAAAAGAAGGGTGGGCAATTAACAGAATGGCTTTTTTTTTTTTTGCCTTTCCAGGAAATGCCTTAATGTTTTAAATTGGAAACCTTTTTGACTGAGAGTTTGTAATGAAAAACTTATTTGTTAGAAAATGCGAGCGGAGTTAAGCGAGCGACCTGCTTTTCGGCACTTGGGCTAGAAAATCCTATTTATCTAGAATATTTGCTGGGCACGGAATTTTGAGAAGGAGTAGAGATGTTCGAATTTCAAATGTAGCCTCTTCAGAGAAGGGTGGAGAGGGGAGGAAAAAAAAACCCGCATCTTTATGCTTTGAGCTGGCTTTTTACTATGTAAGAATGGGGGAAGGTAGATGATAGATCAGAAAAGAGCCTGAGCCATCAAAGTCCTGGTTTGAAATCTAGGACTCAATGTGGTATTCACTGGAATCTATGTAAGTCTTAATCCCGGTTCTAATAATCCTCAATCTAATTTTTTTCCCATGCAGAATTCCAAATGTGAATTTGGACCCCCCACGCTTGTATGAAAAGATTTTGTTTGTTGTTGTCCTTCTGAATCGCAGTCATCGGGCACTCTGCTCTGTTCTTAAAGGTGAGCACACAGCAGGAGAGTTACAGCTCCAGAATTAACACTCGTGGCTCTTTCCTATTTCTGACAGGACGGGCACCTCCCTGACCTCCAGTGGTTGCTCCTTCCTTGAGGCATGAAGGAGCTTGCAAAGAACCTCCAGTGTTGATGAACTTAGAATCATAGAATGGTTTGGGTTGGAAGGGACCATAATTAATGGTGAGTTATTTTATTTCATCTTTTCTAGAATTGTAGACACTTCCAACAGCCTGTAAGGTCCTGACTAACAATATTCATGCTTCTTAAAAACATATTATTCCTACAAAACCAGTCTTTAAAGCTGCATCCTGATCCACTGGGAGGTGTCCCTGCCCATGGCAGCGGGGTTGGAACCAGATGGTCTCTGAGGTCCGTTCCAACTCAAACCGTTCCGCGATTCTAATTGCTATTTCAGCTGATGTGATAAACTGCATCTTGAGTTTTAGAAGACAGTAAACCCCCTCCACTGTTTAAAAACTGAATTCGGTTGTGTTGAAAAGGCACCTAACAAGCACAGTCAGGAATAGTCAGGACGGGGTCCTGAGGGACATGGGTTAGTGATTGATGGGAATGGTTGGACTCGATGATCCGGTGGGTCTCTTCCAACCTGGTGATTCTATGATTCTATATGAATAGTGTGAATTTGATTCTCAACGAGTGTGTCATCTAGAGATGATGGGAGCAGCTCAACTGCATTGTCCCCTGGCTTCTCTGTTGAGCTGTTAAAAAACCTCATCCTAAGAATATTCCTGGATATTAAACGCTTTTCTTTTCTCTCCTAAGCTGAACCGTACTCTACACTACGAAAAAGGAGCTTCAGGGAGCACCAGCTCTTCCACACCAGCAGGAGGGTCTCCGGCAGCCACCGTCCCTGCTCTAGGCTGTTCAGGGAATGGTTTTATGTGTTTGCAAAACAAAGAGTCCTACGCAAACCCCAGTCCGTTAGGTGAGGGTCTGTCCGATCCTATCCACACACACCACCAAGCCTCCGAGTCACTAATCCCTGAACCAATGATCTAGAGAGAGGCTTTCTACTCTATTTCTAACCCGAATTAGCTCCACAACAGCTCCAGCTGAGCTCCAAACCAGCTCAGCCGCGCGAGTCATCGCAGTTGTTCACCATCCTGAGTCCAGGACTGAACTGAGCGTCTTCTACCATAGACAAGGGTCACCAAGAACACTATTTTACGCACCCATCGACAAAACTACCGGGCACAGGGACAAGTACAGTTTCAGGGACCGTAGACGAAGGGTCTATTTATTAACACAGAGATGTTATCATAGGAACAGCTATTCATGCAGCTATGAATCCCGTGGGGTGTTTAGTGGGTTGTAAGCAACGTAGCTGAGGTTTATTTTCTCTAAAAATGCCTTTTCCAGCCGTCACATTCTTTTGAGTCTCTGATTCAGTCACAACTAATGATTTTTTGTCTTTATCAGACTTCTCATCTTCCAGTTTCAGGACAGAAGATGCAAAGGAGAACTAAACTTTTTTTTTTTTTACGCTAAAATGCAGAAAATTTCAAAGCAATTGATTACTTCTATGAACTTCATAGATAAATGGTGAATACTTACCATTTTTAAATGACTCAGGATAAAAGTGCATAAATCATTCAAATACATATTTACCCCTTTATAAATGAACCCTCGACATGGTGAATAACTGAACTTAAGGTGTTCTCTCTACGTGGAAAAACGATGTCTTAGAGCACCCTTTCCCTCCATTAAACCTATAAAAGAAGCTCAGTACCGCATGAAAAAACGCAATTCATTCAAATCCCTCCTTTGCCGGTCTCGTCTTTGACACTTACCAGTTCATCTCAGTACCTGAATATTATTAATATTAACATTAATTGAATCAGTAAAAAATAAATGGAAGGGGGAAAGATGAGGAGGGTGAAAAATTCATACACCAACGAGCGACCTGGAAACCACAACGTACGTAAAAAGTTTCTGATGGTTTTTTTGTTAATCAGAAAGAATCCTATACATCCTTGCACGTGACTTCGGTAAGAGGGAAGAAGTGAGGAGCGACTGCAGCAGTAATAATATATCTCGACCTTATCACTACATTTTTGCATCATTTTTTCTTCATTGTACAACGGGAGGGAAAAAAAAAATCAAAAAAAAAAAAAAAAGGGTTTGGGTTCTACCTCTACATACAATAAGTTACAAGTTTATTTATTTAAATAATTGTAAAACATCTTACATTTTTTTTTAAAGAGGTTAAACTATAAGCAAATACACACATACACCAAAGTTCCATCACTCGTGTCAGTTTGTCCTAGAAATTCTTTCATGCTGGTACCCTGTTTTGTTGAATTTTTATTTCTGCATAAACTAAATCGATATCTGAAAGGCTCCGTAGAAAATAGAAACTTCAACTTTTTTTTTTTTTTCCCCTACAAAGTAAAACAAATTGTATCCAAAATATCGAGCTTGAATCGTTTTGCCAATTTCTTTCTCCTTCGTAGTATTTTACAAAGCTCGGGAAGGCTTCGTGTCTTTCAGGAAAGACTTTGCGTTTCCGATCCTGCTCTGCCAACCGTTCTTCGTCCTGGTTCTCGGCTGATTCTTCGTTCGCAACGTTTTAGGAGTTGACGTGGTTGTGTCAGAAATATGAAACAGGTAAAAGATGCAGATTTCTATCTTGTCCGATCCATAAAAAATGTTCCTTTTTTTTTTTTTTCCTCCTGGGCCTGGCTTTCCCCCCAAAAAGAGCTTGTAGTGCTATTTTTTTTTCTTTTTAGCTGTCCATCACAATAAGTAGTTTTGTGCTGTAAAAGAAAAAATGAAAAAAAAAGAAGAAAAAAAAAGGGAAGAGGGAGAGGAGCAAAGCTGCCTCTTCCTTACATCGGGGGAACGACAAGACCAGTCATGGCTGCAAAAGAAAATTGACAAAGATGAAATTCTGGCAAATTCTTATGGAACAAAAGCTATTTGAGCCCTTCACCCTTCTCTATGTGCTCCAAGCGTTGCAGTGGGGGCCTAATTTGTGGATTTAAACTACTACGTTAGAGAACTTTCAGTTTCTTTTAATGTTTTTATGCTTTAGTGAGAATGAACAGGTTGCCCAGGGAGGGGGTTGAGTCCCCTTCCCTGGAGGGGTATAAGGGACGGGTGGACGAGGTGCTGAGGGACATAGGTTAGTGATTGATGGGAATGGTTGGACTCGATGATCCGGTGAGTCTCTTCCAACCTGGTGATTCTATAATTCTATGAACAGGGTGAGGCTGATGATGAGCAGACAATGGACAACGTCGTATTTATTAAAAAGCCAGCAAAGCCAACACCCACTGTGGTTTTGAAATAGATAAAGGAGATGAAGGATTAATTCTAGGCTAAATACATGAAGTTTCCAGGTGCTGATGTCCTTGGAGACGGACATCGTTTGGAACTGTTTGAAAAATTCAGGCTTCTCAAGCTTTCTCAAGTTGGGCATTCAAACGCTGGATGCATTTCTAGAGAAAAAGAGACCTTATCAGTGCCTACAACTGCCTGAAAGGAGGAGGGGGTAGCAAGGTGGGTGCTGGTCTCTTCTCCCACGTGACAAGGAATAGGATGAGAGGAAATGGCGTCAAGTTGCACCAGGGGAGGTTTAGATTGAATATTAGGAAAAAATGACTTTACTGGATCAGCTTCCCAGAGAGGTGGTGGAGTCACCATGCATGCAGGTGCTTAACAGACA
This sequence comes from Piaya cayana, assembly GCA_013389865.1. Classification (NCBI taxonomy): domain Eukaryota; kingdom Metazoa; phylum Chordata; class Aves; order Cuculiformes; family Coccyzidae; genus Piaya; species Piaya cayana. Next base: position 60,599 of record WAAB01001914.1, read on the forward strand.
GGGAGATGAGGTGCTCGGGGATATCATTTAGTAGTGGGCAGGTAAGTTTGGACCTCCAGTGGTCCATCTGTTCCATGGGGAGGCCCTGGAACAGGTTTCCCAGGGAAGTGGTGGCTGCCCCATCCCTCGAAGGGTTCAAGGCCAGGTTGGATGGGTCTGGGAGCCCCTGATGCAGTGGGAGGTGTCCCTACCCATAGCAGGAGGGTTGGAACTAGATGATCTCTAAGGTCCCTTCCAACCCAAACTATTCTATGATTCTATGACTCATGATCTCAAAGGTCTTTTCCAACCAAACGATTCTTTGATTCGTCCTCGAAAACCAGAATCAAGCAGGTCCTTCCCTTTCAGCCTGCTCATTTTCTTGCAGAATGGCTCGTGCTGGGAGTGAGGAAAGAAGTGAAATCAAAAGGGGATTCGCCCTCGCCCTGCTTAGGGGACCCAGCCAGAGAATTACAAGTCCCAATTCACTGGGCAATGACCAGAGCTGAAGTTTGCTAATTTAGCTTCAGTGGAAATAATGGACCAGCCTCTCTTCCTCACTTGGTTTACTCCGTGTGTCTGAATGGCCGTAGTCTTACCTGGCGCATCCCCAGAATGCTGGGCTTATGTAAATTATTTATTAGTCACTCTCCCTGCCTTTAATTGCAGCTAGATCCTTCACAACTGACAGCAGCAGCATTTGAAGCTGCTCAGAACTGGTGCTGCTCCCAAAGGTTCCGTGGGGTAAGTTAAGTTTATACGTATTTATATAACAAATGAGTGAGTCATATTTTTCACCGGGGCCTCGGCGCGGTGCGAGGTCCTAATCCTGCAAAGATTTATGTTCACTGAAATTTGTGGGATTATTCATGTGTTTAAAGCCCTGTCCCTTGGAGAATTAATTTCACCCTTACGTTCGTAGTGTTTTAAAAAAAAATGCTTAGGGCAAGACCCTCAGCTAACACGACTCTTTTATTGGAGCTCTGCTGATTTTAAACGACTGTGGGTATGGCCTAGGATTTAATACGATAGGAAAATAAATGCTTTCATATTTCGTACATGATGAGAGCTGGAAGGCTCTGTCCATTTAGCTGAAAGAGAAAGTGAAATCAAGCAATCTGAAGCCAAATACCCACTTTTTTTTTTAATTGATTAGGAATTTGCTATTATTTTTTCAAACAGGCGATTATATAACCCTAAATAAATCAGGTAAATATTTGTATTCTTGACTGTTTGGGGGTTTTTTTTCAGGGGGGTATGTGTGCATTAGGAGAGATTATTTTTCATGATTAGAGTGATGAGGCCGTGGGAAGTGCTGGCCGCCCCATCACTGGAGGGGCTCAAGGCCAGGTTGGATGGGGCTTGGAGCTCCTGATCCAGTGGGAGGTGTCCCTGCCCATGGCAGGGGTGGGATTAAATGATCTTTAAGGTCCCTTCCAACTCAAACCGTTCTATGATTCTATGAGGTTGCTCCTTTCCTTCTCCTCACGCAAACCCAGTGATCCCAACAGCACTGTCCCAGCTCAACACTGGAAAGCCTCCTCCCTGTATATTATCCACGCTCCTGCCTTTCCACCCTCTGGAAAAGAAAACTTGATTTCAGTCTTGGACTGATGCCCTCCTCTGGATTCTGCTGGGCTGGGAGAGGAGGTAAGCGCATGCCCTCGCAGCTCGCTGCCATCCCACAGGTATCCCAGCGGAGCCGACTGCGTGAGCTCTTCCCAATCTGCTGCAGGCAAAATCAGCCAGGTTAGCGCGAAGAATTTAAATTGTTTGTCTAAGGGAACCCGGCTGGCTCTTTTGCCTGAAGCAAAGAAAGAAGCTCTCACACAGAGGGGGCCTGGCTGGTCTATAGCTGTAGGAAAGCTTTGCTCTTGGTGTAGCCGGGGTCAGGCACCGTCCAGATCGTCTGGGCAGGGTGAGCAGACCCTGCTGGAGAGCTGGGTGGTTCAATTTGAGACACACGGGGGCTGTTGCCAGCATAGTTTTAACTCTGTTCCCAAGGGCACAGGCCATACTGGCATAAATGCTATTTCTGACACTATTGATATCAAAAAGCAGGGAGGGAGGGGATTCTACCCCTCTGTTCCTCTCCTGTGAGACCTCATCTGGAGGATTGTGCCTAGTTCTGGAATCCTCAACATAAGAAGGAGATGGAGCTGTTGGAATGAGTGCAGAGGAGGCTACAAAGACAATCTGAGAGCTGGAGCATCTCCTGTATGAGGACAGGCTGAGAGAGTTGGGGTTGCTCAGCCTGGAGAAGAGAAGGCTCCGAGGAGACCAGCACCAGAAGGGGCTACAAGAAAGTCATCTTTCTCCCCCCCACCAAGTCCAAGCCTATTTTGCCATTCCAGGCTGGACGTGCTCCAGAGCAGAGATGCTCCTCAGAAGTTGTTAGGATGGAACCTGCTGATTGACTGAAAGGGTCACTGGGCAGTGTCAGAGGCTGCCCAGGGAGGGGCTTGAGTCCCCTTCCCTGGAGGGGTTTAAGGGCCGGGTGGCCAAGGTGCTGAGGGACATGGGTTAGTGATTGATGGGAATGGTTGGACTCGATGATCTGGGGGGTCTCTTCCAACCTGGTTGTTCTATGATTCTGTGACTGATTCATATGCACCTATAACCTAATACAGAAAGGACAAGCAAAGCCTCGTTGTTTCAGTGGCATTTCCTTCTAATATTGCAACTTGCCCTCCTTCTGCAACAAAGAAGAGGAATATTGGCTGGGATTCTCACCCGTTTTCTCACCTCCCAGCTCATCCCAACGGCTTCGCTCTGCGGTTCTCTCTCTTTTTTACACACCCTCATCTACCCGTTTCCACCCCACCTCCGCTCCCCCGTGGGGCTGTGCTGTCAAAAGCCTATTCCCAGCCTGGATCGCTTTTTATTGAATGTTTGTGAGGTTTGGATTAAGGTCTTACACTGCTAGCAAAGCTGTAATTATTTTTGCCTGTATTACTATATATTGAATCGATGTAACTTTTCAATAAAAGTGGTTCAATGCAGGACACTCCCTGATGAGTTGGGAATATAGAAACCACAGTCATTATCCCAGAGGGTCTTTTCTTTTTTTTTTTTTTTCTTGGAGGGAAATGGAAAAAGAATTAGAGATGAGCCTTATTGTATTAACCTTGACAGCTTGCAATTATCAACTGAAACACTTGATTAAAATTGTCACAAGGTTGGAGAATTTTTTTATAAATAAATAATCAAACACGGGTAGTACCCAGATGCTGCGGTGATGGGCACCTTTAATGGGTGTAATTAATAACGATGATAAGCCCGGGGTATACAAGTGGCCCCTGAAAAAGCTGCCTTGCTTTGTAGTGGAAAAGGATTCTGCGATTCGAACAGCCGGTTGGTAAGAGCTGAGATGAGGGGCTTCGTGCTTTATAAATACACGTGCAGGTACGCACGCTGATCTAGTTCCTCAGTAGCACCTCTGCTTCAGTAGTGGAGAAATTAATCACAACCTGGTTTAAAAAATGATCTCTAAAAAACCATTTTGAGCATTTTCAATGGTTGTGACATGGAACATCTTATTCTCTCAATTGGTTTTCTTCTTAGGTGCCTAAGTTTCCACTAAAATGGGTCCTGGTCATTCTACAGCGCTTTGAAGAGGTGGATGCAATGCTCCAGCAGAGCTACTCTGAGCATCTTCATCCTTCCAGTACTTAAAGGGGACTCCAGGCAAGCTGGGGAAGGGATTTTGGTCAGAAAGTGCAGGGACAGGAGAAGAGGGAATGATTTAAAGCTGAAATTGAGATGAGAACTTAGGAAGAAATATTCTCCTGTGAGGGTGGGGAGGCTCTGGAACAGGTTGCCCAGAGCAGGGGTGGCTGCCCCATCCCTGGAGGGGTTCAAGGTCAGGTTGGATGGGGCTTGGAGCCCCTGATCCAGGGGGAGGTGCCCCTGCCCATGGCAAGAAGGTTGGAACTAGATGATCTTTAAGGTCCCTTCCAACCCAAACCATCCTATAATTCCACAACATGTTATATGAGGCAGCTCCTAAATATGTCATCCTCCTCCCAAATTTTCAGAGTTTTGACTATCTTAGATTTGTGAGGGGTTGTTTCCACAGAAATTCCTGGTGATTTAATGAACAGTTGTACGTTCCTGTCTTCTCCAGGCTGAAAATCCCCAACTCTCTCAGCCTGTCCCAACATGGAAACGGCCCCGTTACTTTCACCTGGTTAGTATCTCAGTTCAGATTTACCGTAAAATGTTGTGGCTTAAGTGCTGATGGGAACTGGGCTTCACGTGGAACAGCAGGTCAGGCACTGGGCTGGAACTGTTGTTTTATAAACACTAGCCAGACACTTCCTAAGAATCCCACCCCTTAAAAACTTTGAGAACAACTCTTTTTGTCTTTGCCTGTTTGCACAGCCTTTTAATGCAAGTAGACTGGGATCCCCAGGGCTGCTGACAACCCCGACTTCATCAAGACAAGACACACATATTCAATATCTTCAAATCAAATACCTATCTTCCTTTAGGGACTGGTGCAGATGTCCCCTCAGCTAAACTGGGGCTGTTCCTAGGAGCATCAGACTTCAATACCTTTTGCATTGGCTACGATCCTGATGCTTAATGGAACATCTGACCTTCTGGGGCTTTGCTCGCTATTCCTTCTAAGTGAGCTTGCATTTTTATGTTGAGATGTGCTGAGCTGGCCAAAGGTAATCTGGGCAGTCAGCGGTCCATGCTGTTCCAGCAGTTTCCAATTTGCTCACTTTTCCCATCAGCTGCCTCCCATCCGAGACGAGTTGATTAGGCATTTGTGTACTTATCATGCCGCCTTGCGTCACGTCACATTACATCTTCCCGGGGCCTTTTTTTTTTTTTAAACTGCCTTGACATATGACACGAAGGGAGTGTGCAGTCGTTCCGATTGGGATCACCTGCTCTCAATTTGGAGAGCACATAGAAGGGAGCGGTGTCCAGTATGGATTTGCTGCTTGTTCCGTACTTATCATGTCCCGTTACGTTCTAAGAATGCATAGCAGATGGCAGGTGGAAGAGGTAAGCGAGAACACATGGCACGGGGGGTTATCTGAGGGTATTCCACATGGCTTGGCTGTGTTGTGCAGCCTAAAGCTGAAATCCAGGCAATATGCAAGGGTCAAGCTTATCTCCTACTTCCGAGTTACAATATATGTTCTACCAGGTGTCCTACTGTCTCCAGCAGCTTTTAAATATTCCCAAGACTTTCCCCCCAGAAAAGGTGTCCTACTGTCTCCAGCAGCTTTTTAAATATTCCCAAGACTTTCCCCCCAGAAGACATTTTAGAGGAAAAAAAATGGGAATGCTAAGCTGAGGATGGAGCTTGTGCAGCTCCTTTTGTTTAGACTAGTTTTAATCCAGGCTTGAAAATTGCTGTGGTTAACATACATTCAAGCTATATTCTAGGTTTTCAAGCAGAGTGGCACGGCTCTGCGGTGCTGGTAGGATTTCTAACTTGCTCACAGCAACAGGATTGAGATGGCATCACCAGGGAAATTTTACCTTGGTCCAAAAGGTGTAACCCAAGTGCACTCCAAACCTTGTATTAAAGCTCAAAATGTCTCCACTGGGGAGATTCTTTTCTCCCCCCTCCCATATGATGGGTAGGGAAATCGAGAGGCGATATCAAAACACGTGCCAGATGTGCTTTTTGGGAAGGAGCCTGGGTGTATTTACTGCTTGCTCAGTGCTTTTGCTGTTCTATATCAGTATTTACTGATGCCTAAACTTGATTAAAAGAATAAATAAATAGATAGGTGTTCAAGGCCAGGTTGGATGGGACCTTGAGTAGCCTCAGCTAGTGGGAGATGTCCCTGTCCATGGCAAGGAGTGGAACAAGGTGATCTTTAATATCCCTTCCAACCCAAAGTATTCTACGATCCTATGATAAATTAATTACTCGCCCATCTCTCAGCTTATAGTACAGGCATTGGTGTAGCAGAGGGGATTAACAATCTCCCATTGCTGCAGCACAGTAAGTCCATTCAGGGGGCCTCTTTGGGACCCTCCTGTTGACTTTCTGGCCACATCTGTCTGTCAACACTGAGGGAACGCTAATTTGGACATCAGACTGCGTGTAGCTGGATCCCTTCCAAAGCACATGCTCCCCAGCTTGCTTCAATTTAAATGTTTCGGTTGCAAAGACGAAGCTGCATCGACGGCTGAAGCAGTTAAACGGTTACAAAGACCTGGCAGAACAACCTCGGGCGGACGTGTTCGACTCTGCGAAGCAACTGCTGCCGTTGCTATGGTTCGCGCCTGTTGTTTCTTTGTGCTGAAAACTTATTTCAAGAGCAGTTGTAGGGTAGGACTGTTGATGTATCGGGGTGTTGATGTACAAGGAGATACCACCTTGACTGAGAGATTAAACCTGAATGCCTCTGGAGTGGAATTTTTTTGGTAAAATCGCAAGGATATGAGGACTGACCCACCCCTGGAGGGGTTCAAGGCCAGGTTGGATGGGGCTTGGAGCCCCTGATCCACTGGGAGGTGTTGCTGCCCATGGCAGGGGTGGAACTCCATGGACTTTGAGGTCCCTTCCAACCCATTCTGTGAGCCTATGATTCTATGACTGGGGTTTTAGCTTTGAGATTTTCTGTTATTCTTAATATTAAAGCTCTATTTTTAGAATCTCTCATTTACGGCTACATAGCTCGGATAAAATGTTGTAAACACTCAGTGGCATGAATGGCATCAAACGCTCTCTAGTCCTTCACCTGTTTACAAACGATTTTGATGGGAATGGTTGGACTCAATGATCCGGTGGGTCTCTTCCAACCTGGTGATTCTGTGATTAAGCTCATGCTAGGCAGAGGCTGGAGCAGATGGGACAGGCAGCAGAGGTTAAGGTGAAGTTACACAAAAAGTCATGGGTGTTTTTTTTGAACTGTCCTTTTTCTGTGTCCCAGAATCCACCTGAGTGGTTTTCTCACTGAACTGATTTATGGCCAGCACTGCCTTGGGTGACTTCTTAACAATTAGGCCTCCTCAACGCAGTAGTCTAACTTTAAATCAGACTTAAATCTATCCTGAATGCAGTAATTCATCTTTAGATTATATAGCTGTCCAACCAGCTTAAGCTAAACAAGCAAACCCCTCCAAAGCCTTCCTAGTTAAATGTTTAAATCAATTTACAATGGGGAATAGGCCTTATGAGGAGCAGCTGAGGGCTCTGGGGCTGTTTAACCTGGAGAAGACGAGGCTGAGGGGAGACCTCGTCCCTCTCTGCAGCTCCCAGAAGGGAGGTTGTGGTGAGGTGGGTGCTGGGCTCTTCTCCCAAGTAACAAGGGGATGAGATGAGAGAAAATGACCTCAAGTTGCACCAAGGGAGGTTTAGATTGGATATTAGGAAAAAATTCTTTACTGAAAGGGTGGAGAAGCACTGGACCAGGCTGTCCAGGGCAGTGGTGGAATCCACATCCCTGGAGGGGTTCAAAAAGCCTGTAGATGTGGCACTTGGGACATGGTTTAGTAGGCACAGTTGAGTTGGACTCAATAAGCTTAGTTGTCTTTTCCACCTTAAGGAATCTGTGATTCTATGATCTTAGAGAAGCACAGTTCCATGTAGTTGGGGCAAGGGAAGAAGCTGGTTCAGATATTTAGCAGAATTCTATGAGTTAGCTTTTAAAAATGTAATTGTTTTTGTTCAACGCACTTAGAATTTCCTTATTGCATAAAATAATCGCAGTTTATGTAAGTCCCTGTGGTCCAGCTAAGGATTTATAACACTCCCAAATCTACAGGTGCGGTTTGTAGGGCTTGTTTCAGTATTACCACTGGCTCTTGGCATGGCTCAGTTCCCAGAGTCGGGTTTTCTGTGGCATCTCTAGTGAAATCTGAAGGAGCCAGATGACTTCTCAGGCCCTATAAAGGCTTTTTTTATGGAGACTTGGAGCGCACTTATGTGCCACGCGCCCCCCCCACAGCCCGTTAAAAGAAAGAATTTAGTCCTGCTTTCCATTCTGATCTTAATACTCACATTTGTTTCGCAGATCACCTTTAAAAAGGCTGTAAATGTACTGTAGGGCTCAATTCCCGATATGAGCTTAAACCCTGCAGCAGGTTTCAAGACACGGGCTGTTGCCTACAGAGCCACGTATTAACTGCGGGGCAGACGTTTGTTTTACGAGTCCTTGAAGCCTAAAGAGAAGCTGTTCCTCGCAAAAGGGCTGGTATTGAAATGCAGCGTGGGTCAAAGCCTTCCTGGGATAAGGGAACGTGGGTCTCCTGTTCAGTTTTCAATGGACAAAGCTTAGAGTATTTCTTTAACCTGGTTGGATCAGGTCAGATTTTCTCTACCAAGTCCTATACTACGTAAGGATAGTGAGACGATTACTGTGTTTACCCAGCTTTACAAGCGCAAGTTGAATATTAATTGTACTTTCCTTACCTCTAAACCCATTTCCATTGCCACTAGAGCAGGCTGGAGAAGGAGACCCTTGGGGTCTGATGACAGGAGCAAAGGCACTCTTCTGTTTGACAGCAGGAAAGACGGAAGAGGAGAATGGAAGGATGGAAGAAGTGCTGGAGGAACCAACTGTTGGACTTGAAGACATCACTGCAAAAAAAAAAAGCAAATCCTCATCAGAAATTTGGTAAAACTGCTTAAAACGTCTACCTTCTGTTTACTCATTTTACTTCTCGATGAGCCAGTGGGTCTCTTCCAACCTGGTGATTCTATGATTCTCAAAGAAGATCTCATTCTCCCATTGACTTAGCTCTGAAGTAGAGAAGTAGTTGCATGGAATAGTCAGAAAACACTCCTTAATTCCTTTAAAATGAAGGGTGAGTCGATCAGAAGATATTGTCCTCACGGGGGAGAGAAAGTCAATATGAATGAACAGAAGACAATAACTGCCTGTCCTCTTCCAGTCTGTGCTTTGGAAATTGGGAAGGCAAATAACTCCTGCGCTCTCCCCGGCTCTTTAAAAATGAAGATTTCCTTGACTGGAGGTGAGGGGAGATTTTAATCTGTTACTTAGGTTAGAATCTAATTTGGCTACTTTTTAAAGTATCCTGCAAGCAAAAGTCCCATTTTCTATATATATACACACATATCAAAGGATGTTCAGGTATTTTTGATCCTTCTGCTATTCTGGAGCTTTGCCAGTGACTTCAGCAAGGAAAGCAATGGGTCTGCAGCGTATTGTTATTCTGCTTTCAGATTAATCATAGAATCATGGAATAGTTTGGGTTGGAAGGGACCTCAAAGCCCATCCAGTCCCACCTCTGCCATGGGCAGGGACACCTCCCACTGGATCAGGGGCTCCAAGCCCCATTCAACTTGGCCTTGAACCCCTCCAGGGATGGGACAGCCACCCCTGCTCTGGGCAACATGGACCAGGGCCTCCCCACCCTCATCATGAAGAAATCGCTCTTTATGTCTAGTCTAAATCCGCCCCCCTCCAATTTATACTTCTTGTCCTATCCCTACAAAACTTTGTAAACATCCCTCCCCAATATTTTCTAATTCATACTAAAAAAAAATACCAGGGAATTTTACAAAAACAGTCACAAAATCTTGAGAGCTGCTCTTGAAAGACATCACTGACTGGATTTTCAGACGTAGTGAATTAAATGAAGCAGAAGGAAGAATCAGCTAGAAAAGAAGCAAAGCACTTACATCCATAGGGGGATCCTGTTGGCGAGCCGTTGATGAATCCAGGCGAACCGGGGACGCCCAGATTGGACATGGGGACGTTGCTGTAGCCGTTCATGCTATTGCTGGAAGTGCTGTAATTGGACTGTTGAGGGGTGGAACTGGATGAGTAACCTCGGGGTGAGATGCTGCTCGTATTACGAATGTAACCTAGACGGAAGCACATTTCAAAGCGCGTCAATGGATGTGGCTTAAAACTTTCTCCTGCAAATTCCCTGCTTAAATAATTTACTCGTTTAAATCCAAAATATTCTCTATGAGAGCTGTGAGGATCTGGTTTTCTAGGGAAGTTGTGGCTGCCCCATCCCTGGAGGGGCTCAAGGCCAGGTTGGATGGGGCTTGGAGCCCCTGATCCAGTGGGAGGTGTCCCTGCCCATGGCAGGGGTGGGACTGGATGGGCTTTGATGTCCCTTCCAGCCCAAGCTATTCTAGGATTCGACTATTTAATACATTTCAACAAGTGCCCTTAAAATCAGGCTGCTCTCAGAAAAAAAGAAGCATCCTTTAAAAAAAGGGGAAAAAAAGAAAATTCCCCACCTCTTTAACTGTAAGAGGTTCATTTCACTTGCCATCCTTGTATTTTACAAATACAGATATACAACAACAAATATATATGTAATACATAATATTTATTTTGAGGGAAACGAGTAAAAAATTCCAAGTTGGTATTTAGAAAAACACTTAAAAATTCTTTCTGCCATAGCTAATCTGGTGAGTTGAACCTGGTCAGACATATTTTTGTCCTAACTGGCAGCACAAATCCAGTTGGGCAGGTTGGGAAGTTGAGAAACTACTATGGAAGCAACTGTGATTCAGGTTTTCATTGTTTAAATTAACACTTCACGACTCGCAGCCCTTACCTTGGTTGTTCCCTTGTGTTGACTCTGAAATGCTGACTCCTAACTGGCTGCCGTAAGAGTTAATTCCCATCATGCTGCTGTGAGCAGGAGAGCTAGACAGGGCAGGGATCTGTGCGGGGTTCCTCGGTACGCTGTACAGAGCTTCTGCGATGTCTGCGGCGCGTTTCAGGATGATGTCCTGCGGAACAAAAGGAACAAATGCAGAAATGTGCATGGAGCGAGTTTCTGGAGCTTTCTACTAAACCTGAACGGATACAAGCTTGGGAGCAGTCATCCTGACCTGGTTGTTATGCGGCGTTCCATACAGTGCTTCGACTAGGTCAGCGGCCCGTTTCAACAGCATTTCCTAGAGGACAAGCGGATGTATAAAAGTGATATTTGAACAGAGTACAAATAAATACAAACAAAGCCATGGACTGGTGTTTTCTGGTGACCAGTGTCTGTGTGTGGTCATTCTGAGAACTTGAGGAGCTTTTATTTGCCCCTTAGCTGAAAAACTGAACCCAGTTTGAGAGACAGTGTCTCAAATTAGCCATGCAAAGCCATCGGTGACTTGGGAAGGCGTTGGCTCCCTGGATGTGTTTAAGTCACGAGTAGACGAGGTCCTGAGGGACATGGTTTAGTGTTTGGTGGGAATGGTTGGACTCAATGAGCCGATGGGTCTCTTCCAACCTGGTGATCTGTGATTCTGTGACTGGAGAGCGATAGCAACGTCTTTCGGCAGCGAGAACCGCGTGTCCATGGCTCCCCTGGAGCTCTCCGTAGTCCTGAAGCGGCTCCGAGCGCGCCCGCTTCAAGCTCAGAGACCAGCTTGAGACATAAACCATCCAAACAGACACTCAGCTCCCTGCTGTATTTCACAGAATCACAAAATCACCAGGTTGGAAAAGACCTCTTGGATCATCGAGTCCAACCGTTCCTATCTGCCACTAAACCATCTCCCTGAGCACCTCGTCTACCCATCTTTTAAATATCTCCAGGGATGGTGACTCAACCATCTCCCTGGGCAGCCTGTTCTAATGCCCAATGACCCTTTCTGTGAATTTTTTTTTCCTAATCTCTAGCCTAAATCTCCCCTGGTGGGGCTTGAGGTCATTCCCTCTCGTCCTGTCCCCTGCCCCTTGGGAGAAGAGCCCAGCTCCCTCTTCTCCACAACCTCCTCTCAGGAAGTTGGAGAGAGCAATAAGATCTCCCCTCATCTTCCTCTTTTCAAGGCTAAACAATCTCAGGCCCCTAACTGCTCCTTGTAAGTCTTGTTCTCCAGCCCCTTCACCGACTTCGTTGCTCTTCTTCGGACTCGCTCCAGAGCCTCAACATCCTTCTTGGAGCAAGAGGTGCAGAACTGAACACAGGATTCAAGGAGCGGCCTCACCAGGGATTAGTACAGGGGCAGAATAACCTCCCTGGACCTGCTGATATTTATTCTTTTACACAGAAGCATAAAAACATGGATAAACAAAGGATCGTGAATATGAACTGGGATGATACGTGCACTGCACTCTCATTTTAGAAGCAAAAGATGCTCACAGGCGTTGTTTGGGCTCTAATAAACAGATACAAGTTACTGGTGGCTGTGGGTTCTACGCAATCAGATTCTTGTTTGGACCAAAACTGATTGGTGAACTTGTCATTTAAGATAGAATTCTCTCTCTTTCATGAGTTAAAAGAGAAAGAACATGCTTAGTGGGCACACTTAAATACTTAAAAGTTTTTTACCTTAGCTAGTCTTTCGGGGTCACCAGGGTGTCTTGGGATGACCTTCTGCAGTCTTTGGAAGCCGTAATCTATGGTAGGTTCATTTAAAGCTGAAAGAAAAAGAGGAAATCCCAGCCATATCATATGAGTGTAGATCTTTGTACGACTCATTTCCTAAGAAAGAGTGATTTCACAGCTTCGCTGTAAAGAAACCTCTCCTTAACTGGGTTCTAGACCTACGTTGCCTCCTGCTCAGGTGACCCCTCATTACTGTGTGTAGGACAGGAGGAATAGTAAGCCAAGTTTTATAAGATCATCTGCTTGAGGAGCTGTAATCTCTTTTTAAAGGTAATAACTCTACTATTAACAGAGCAGGGACATGCAAGCTATCAGTGTTGGACCATGACCTACAGACGAGGTCCTCTGGCTCCTTGAACCCCAAGTCCATCCATTTAATTCAAAAAATAATAGAATCACAGAATGAACTTCTAACCGAAAGTACTCCAAGGAGTTACTGGTGACTCTGGCTTACTTGACAATGGAACAAAAACCAGCCTGGCTTCTCTCCTTAAAACCCCTCCACTTTCCAACGCCGACTGCTCTCCATCTACCAAAGGCTGAGCGAACAATTAGAAAGAAACAGCACAGAAGCATTGCCGCTAAATATTCCTTTAAAGACGCGTGTATTTACTCTGGACAAAAGCGATCTTGGTGATAATATAGCGAGTTAGGATACAAATGCAAATTAGCACAGGTCTACGTTGTTCATTATGCAGGTGGAAATCGAGAGCGTCGTATTTGCTCATCTAAGAAACACATTGCGCACACACACACACACACACACACAAAACATTTTGCCATCACAAACTAGGCCACAGCTATTCATTAGACACGTTCGCTTCTCCAATTGTGCGTGGCTATTATGCATACAGAGCCCCCTCGCTGTAATGATGTTAATCTCTAGTGGATAAACCAAGATATTTTGACCCAGATCCTCAGTTAGTAATAGCTGGTAGAGCCCTGCTGGCATCGCTGAGGATTCCATGAAACTTCAGACATTTTAATAGTCTCTACGATGAAATCATGGTGGTAATAAGCCGATTTCTGATTATTCAAAATGAAACTCCAATTCAATGCAACACAGAACCCAAAAAGTCAGCTCTGTGTGCTCATTGGCTTCGACTGCCTCTAATACTGCCCCCTTCCCAGTTTATTCCCATTCCCCCTCATTCTATCACCACAAGTGTTCGTGAACAGCCCCTCCCCAGCTTTCTTGTAGCCCCTTTCAGGTACTGGAAGGTCACTAGAAGGTCTCCTCGGAGCCTTCTCTTCTCCAGGCTGAACAACCCCAACTCTCTCAGCCTGGCCTCGTACGGGAGCTTCTCCAGCCCTCGGATCATCTTTGTAGCCTCCTCTGGATTCATTCCAGCAGCTCCATCTCCTTCTTATGTTGAGGATTCCAGACCTGGACACAATCCTCCAGATGAGGTCTCACAGGAGAGGAACAGAGAGGCAGGATCTCCTCCCTCGCCCTGCTCTCCATGCTTCTTTTAACGCAGCCCAGGACACAGTTGACCTTCGGGGCTGCGAGCAGACATCGCTGGCTCACGTCAAGCTTGCAGTCCATTAGCGCTTTATCCTCTTGTACCATCCCTCGTTCCTTTAAAACCACATTTTTTTAACAACTAGCGACATCGGCACAGCTGAAGGCACCTGATCGCAAGAGACACTGATGGTATTTATTGGATCTTCCAAAATATACTCAGCACCTTACAGGATAACCCTCTGCGACACCAGAAGAATGAAACCATCAAGTGAGACAGATTATTATGCTGATCCCGATCCTCTGTTTATCTGCGTCTGTCTCCGCTACAACAACACGAAGGTAAAAGGTCATATTCCCCACTGAGATACATTTTATATTTACTTTTTATTAAATAATTACGGCGTGGCATGAAGTTTAAATATTACAGGAGATAATCAAGTGGGAATTGAGCAGAGAAAACCCAGACCTGAGAATTTAGTCTTGGCTATACTTAGAATGTCTTTGCTCTCCACTGGGAGCCATTCTGGTTTGCTGAAGGAGTTTAATAATACACATTTCAGAGGCCACAGAATCTACATCCCATTTGGGAAGAGGTTTTTTTTTTTTTAGAGGGTGGGTTTTTTTGCCAATAATCCTGAGAATTATAGTCCAGCTCTCTCAAGAGCCTATACATCATCGTGTGCCATTTCGCTTCTTGATTACGAGTCTAATCAGTTCAGTTATACATCTTGGGCTAAGCAAAAGCCATGCAAGATAGATATGAGTTCAACTGTGCATCTATACATAGTTCACTAAAAATAGCTAATGGGAATATACAACATGCTAACTCAGGAAAATGAAGTTGGCTGTAATTCAGCAAACATTTTTCATCGAATCACGGAATGATTTGGGTTGGAAGGGTCCTCACAGCCCATCCAGCTGCCATGGGCAGGGAGACCTCCCGCTGGATCAGGTTGCCCCAAGCCCCATCCAACCTGTCCTTGAACAAATCACCTATCTGAAATGAAACCCCCAAGAAAGCTGGTTCAGACAGAGCAAAATCACTTTGGCAACGGTCAAATCCAGTGTTTCAGGCATGAGGGGGCTCTTGCATTTCCCAAAACACGGTTTCAAAGCTTGCACATGACTTGATATAATATACGCCAAGAAAAGAGCAATTATTTACCAAATAATGGTTGGTTAGTCCTCAAACCTCATTGTAGCATAACTTTTAACCACAGAATCATCACAGACAGCAGCAGGGAGAGGTCTAAAAACCCTACAGCCTGCCTGACATTCAAATAGGGGTTCAAATAGGGGATTGTGTGGGGATTCCTCTTTTATATTGTTCTTTACCCTCCAAAATCCAAACTTTCATTTTAGATACAAGTCTCCAGCTATTATGACTCAC
>WAAB01001914.1:76896-92932 GCA_013389865.1 Piaya cayana
TTTGGGAAGAGGTTTTTTTTTTTTTAGAGGGTGGGTTTTTTTGCCAATAATCCTGAGAATTATAGTCCAGCTCTCTCAAGAGCCTATACATCATCGTGTGCCATTTCGCTTCTTGATTACGAGTCTAATCAGTTCAGTTATACATCTTGGGCTAAGCAAAAGCCATGCAAGATAGATATGAGTTCAACTGTGCATCTATACATAGTTCACTAAAAATAGCTAATGGGAATATACAACATGCTAACTCAGGAAAATGAAGTTGGCTGTAATTCAGCAAACATTTTTTCATCGAATCACGGAATGATTTGGGTTGGAAGGGTCCTCACAGCCCATCCAGCTGCCATGGGCAGGGAGACCTCCCGCTGGATCAGGTTGCCCCAAGCCCCATCCAACCTGTCCTTGAACAAATCACCTATCTGAAATGAAACCCCCAAGAAAGCTGGTTCAGACAGAGCAAAATCACTTTGGCAACGGTCAAATCCAGTGTTTCAGGCATGAGGGGGCTCTTGCATTTCCCAAAACACGGTTTCAAAGCTTGCACATGACTTGATATAATATACGCCAAGAAAAGAGCAATTATTTACCAAATAATGGTTGGTTAGTCCTCAAACCTCATTGTAGCATAACTTTTAACCACAGAATCATCACAGACAGCAGCAGGGAGAGGTCTAAAAACCCTACAGCCTGCCTGACATTCAAATAGGGGTTCAAATAGGGGATTGTGTGGGGATTCCTCTTTTATATTGTTCTTTACCCTCCAAAATCCAAACTTTCATTTTAGATACAAGTCTCCAGCTATTATGAATAGAAGAAAAAAAAGATTCTCACACTTGAGCAATTGATGCCGCGGCATCTGTCTGCATTCGCAAAACCTGGAACTACAGCTCAGCCCCGCTCATCTCAATGGGGACTAGCTCAGATACCCAGTGATAACAGTGCTGACATTTAAAGTATTAATTATTTCACCACACATCAAAGCACATCAGACGGCGGAAGGAAGATGTTGTTATGAAGATCTGCTCAGTTCACCCTGAGTGACAGCTTATTTGGATATTTCCAGCATACACTGCGGGAGACACGCGTCCTCCCTCTCCACCAATCAAAAGGGCCACATCCCAGGACCTTAGCAAAGTTCTGCAGCTCATCACAGAATCATTTATGTTGGAGAAGACCTGGAAGATGATCACATCCAACCTTTAATCTAAGCCTGCCAAGCTCACCCTTTGGTCCACGAAGCAGACCAAAGGGCAACAAGTCCAGTGAGGTGGGTGCTGGTCTGTTCTCCCGAGCAAAAAGTGATAGAATGAGAGGAAATTGCCTCAAGTTGTTCTAGGAGAGATTTAGATTGGATATTAGGGAAAAAAAAATCTTTAGTGGAGGAGCAGTGAAGCTTTGGACCAGGCTGCCCAGGGCAGTGGTGGAATCTCCATCCCTGGGGGTGTTCAAAAACCATGTAGATGTGGCACTTGAGGACATGGTTAATAGGTACGGTTGGACTGGATGAGCTTAGAGGTCTTTTCCAACCTTAATGATTCCATAATTCTGTAAATCCTTTTTTTCCAAAGAATGAATGAAAAGAAGCAAACTATGTGTATATCTAGAAATACCTGGAAGACAGAAAACACAACCAGAGGGTTGTTAGTATTTGGAGTGCAACGCCTAATCTTCTTAAAGGAGTTAACAGAGAGAAAAAGGCACCAGTGGCTTTAAAACTTGAATTCCAACTTTGCGCTCAGGGCTGCCTTCACTCAAGCCAACAGTGAAGAGACGCTTGGTGTCCACCCTACGGAATAAAACCTTCCTGTGCTGCTGGCTACAGAAGTTCACTTGCTATGATCACGCAAGCTCAGTCTGCTCTGAGGGGTGTGTTGTGCTCCAGAGTTGGAAGGATGCTGCTAGAATTGCTCTGCCAGCGCTCCTCTGATCTATTTGGGGATCGTTGCTCCAAACGTGCTTCCAACACAGCATCGCCTGCTGGCACACACCTCTCCTAGGCTACAGAAGCAGCGAATTCTTTGCAAATTCTATCCCATCAGTTGTCTTCTGGCCTGGTGAACTCACTCTCCCAGTTTGAAGAACTCCCTGCACCCTTATAAGTGTCGTTTCCCACAAGCGGATAACGAGACCTCCTCAAATCTACTCACAGGTTTTAGCAAACCTGTACCTCCCACCCTTGGTACCTGTCAGGGAGGGATCCAGCACAACCCGGCAGTCCAACACATCCACCAGATTATTTTATATTGCACTGCTCTGACAAGGGATCCCCAGGAGGATTTCTGCTCAGCAAGGAAAATTATGTTCAAAATCTCTGCCATCCACACATTTCCAGGTTAGCATCTCAGCGACAAAGCAGATGCAGAGCTCTGATCAAACTGAAGATATGAAAGCCTACGAGACATATTCTCAGCTGGCATAAACCGATGTAAGCGTTATTAAAGTCAAGGGAACCATAATGGAACTACTCTCAGCGACAGAGGATTTGAATTTGTGAGGTATTAAAAGCAGAACACGAAGCTACCGCTAGATTAGTGACAGAGAACAAATGTCTGGTTATTCTAGGGCCGGCTGATGAGAGAAAAAGTAATTGAGAACTCGGAGATGCATGTGGATCATCAAATGGGGACTGAACGTTTAGCTGAGGAGATTTAAAAATAGAATTTATCTCTCGCTTTAAGTAGAACCTTAACTACTCAAGCACCTAAGGTGGTTCGGCAACAACCGTTAACGTACACCGAGCGGTTTCGCTAGGTCTTTGCTGTACCCTGTAGGGCACTGAGCGCGTAGAATCCTGCCGGCTTCGCTCTTATAAAAGTTCCCCATCTGGGAACCTGATGTGAAAGTCCACACATCACGTTTCGGCGATGAGAGGAATCTGATGGCTGAGTTGCAGCACCCTGAATGATGGCACTTAAGAGTGGAAACGCTGACAGAACCATAACTACAGCGATGCCAGCACAGCACACGCTGCGAGGAGCCCGTTATAAATACACACTACAGGACGCATATGAGCTCCCATAACAGCTCCACTGCGCCGTTTAGGTTTACCCTTGAAATTTATCTCTAATTTCTATACTCATCTTTTTAACAGTTTATCATTTTCTTCTTCAAACAACCTGTCTTATTGCAACGCTTAAAAAAAAAAAAGAGAGAGAGAAAAAAACACTCAAGTATAATGAGGTCAAACATTAATATTTGATTGTATATTAAATATCGAGGGCTTCGGCAGATACACATGATATTAAGATCATTGTTTTTTATGTCTCCATGTTTTAGAAGAGTGTTCTGGTGGTTAAAAGACACAACCAGAAGCCGAGAGCTCTATTTCTGTCTCTTCCTTCAAGATTTCCCATATCCACAGCACCAGCTGGCAGCTCCCCACATTGTCAGGGTCACGTTGGATTAAGTCTTTCATAGTTATTAAGTGCTGAGATATAACCTCAAATAAAAACCATGAGGGGTCAGGCCATATGAAAAATACTGAGTAGGTGGCCATTGATACTCCACAAGCATAAGAATCATAGAATCACAGAATAGTTTGTGTTGGAAGGGACCTTAAAGATCATCCAGTTCCACTCCTGCTATGGGCAGGGACACCTCCCACTGGATCAGGGGCTCCAAGCCCCATCCAACCTGGCCTTGAACCCCTCCAGGGATGGGGCAGCCACCACTGCTCTGGGCAACATATTCCAGGGTCTCCCAACCCTCACAGCAAAATATTTCTGCCTAAGATCTCATCTCCATCTCCCCTCTTCCAGCTTAATAGAGCTACCCCTCATCCCAACAGCACAGGCACCCACACCACACAGATGGTGGCCCTCAGCAACTCTTGTGTTGAAGACACTGTGATATCACAGCCTCAGGAAGGATAAAACAAAGATCTTTACCTTTAAATCTGTAATAATAACTAAAAGATCAGCGTACAATAATGCTATCCTGTTCCTGGACGCTCAAGAGATCTATAGGCAGCCCATTATCATAACAGCATGGGGTCTAATCTGGAAAAAACATTAACGTGTGCAGTAACAGCGCCTTAACACCTCTGCACAGCGATGAGGCAACCTCCTGACGTGTCCCAGTGTCACAGCGGAGTGGCCCTCAAACAGCAAGAGACTAAATAAATAAAGAGAGAATGTGGGGAGTTGTCAGTCCTGGTTACCAAAACAAAGAGGCTCTGAGCTCCAGCTCTGAGCGTTGCTCGCGGTCACCTACCTGTGTAAATAAACCTGCCCGGTGCGCCTTTGCAAAACTGTTTGGATTTGTACGATAATGTCACTTCAACCACTCCGGGAATGTGACGCGGAGGTGTCTGGACTCGGATGGCATGAGGCGTGATGAGCTGGGAAATTAAAGGAGAGGCATGATTATGATACATCTGCATGATTCCCTCTGCTTTCCCTTTTTCACCTTCCAAACGAGCTTTATGAGTAAATGCGTCGCTCGTCCCTGTAGAGAAGACACTACAGAGCAGGGAAGGGACACATCCGCTCTAGCTTCTTGCCTCCAGGAGAAGGTGACACCTTTTAGGACACATTTTCCTTGGGAATATTGTACTCTCTGTGCCCGTTGGTCAATTGCTGACTTGTTTCTGGACCTAGAAGGAATTCTTTCTCCTTCCCAGACTCAAACTCTTTATTTCTACACCTTTAGTTGTCTCCAAACACCTAGAATTGTTCAGTTCCTTACTGGAGATCACCGAGAGAGTTGGCCTCTAAGGAGATCCATAGACGGAACATGCTTCCCAAACTTCTTTCACATAGGTTTTATGGGACCTATTTTTGTACCATTGGAATGGGAATTAACCCTGTTACCCCTCTGCCCCTCCTCAGAAAAGGAGAATTTATTCCTCTTGGTGATAGGGAGGCACTTCTACCCACCTCACTCCATACCAGCATGGTTCCAAACACAACTTGCAGCCCGTCAAAGAAGTTGTCTCCAATGATGATCACCATTGCTCCCCCTGTAGTCCAACCTTCGCTGGGGCTGATGGCTTTGATGCACGGCGTGGCTGAACGAAACAAAAAGGACATCGGGGCATCAGGTTATGGGGGCTTTATCCCCACGTTGAGCCTGTTTGCAGAGCTGGGTGTGAGCCCTTGCAGCAGAGGGGTGTAAGGAACTTCTGTGAGCATCAGTCTTAAGTCAAATTGATGGAAACCACAGCTTGGATTCACCTGCCTGCTCTGTGGAGTTGTTGTAGCTTCATGGCTGGCTACCTAGGACAAGTCCTGTAGGACAAGTCTCCTACAGCCATTGACCCATGGACAAGTCTCCTAGGACAAGTCCCACCTAGCCATGCACCCAGGGACAAGTCTTCTAGGACAAGTTCCTCGGACAAGTCCCCTCCAGCCATCCAGCCTGAAGGCTGCTTCACCATTCCACAAAGTCAAATAAATAATAAATAAATAAATAAAGGTGTGTTTTCTGCCTTGCTAGTGTTAATTACTTGTCTATTCATTACCGGCACTTAACATTGTGTCATTAAAGCCTAATAAGCCAACTGTAGTGGGTGTAAAAACGAAACACTTAAACGATTGTGCAGAGGCTGTTAAAAAAAAAAAAACAACACATGCTTATTAGCACGTGATCACACAAAAGTTAA
This sequence comes from Piaya cayana, assembly GCA_013389865.1. Classification (NCBI taxonomy): domain Eukaryota; kingdom Metazoa; phylum Chordata; class Aves; order Cuculiformes; family Coccyzidae; genus Piaya; species Piaya cayana. The sequence goes on from WAAB01001914.1 coordinate 82,496, forward strand.
ACCTCATGGAAAGAGAGGTAGATGAAGATTTATTAAATTTATCAATGGGTAAAAAAAAAGATATGGAAATATCGAATGTTTCCTCCGATTCCTATCAGTAGACAATGTCTAATAATTTTCTTGATTTTACAAAGTACATTTCCCCCCCCCCCTTTCCATATGTTCGAGGCCTCTGGACTATACATCCCATCAGGAACCCAATATGGTTTCCAGGCCATAACCAAAGTCAATCCATCACTCCATTCCCGATGCTGACAGGGTCAGAGGTGAAGGGGAACTTTGGCAGCGCTCCAAAAACACGAGACTCCTTTGAACAGCCAGTCAATCACATCCAATCAGTCAAGGAAAAACTGGATGGCTTCCTAGGCTAAGGATCCTGGGATTTTCCTTCTACCATTTCACTGCCCGCTGGGGGAGAATTAACACCACTCTGAATTCTTTACTGATTCAATCATTTTCTTCCAGCTCATTAATTCTTCTTTTAGGTTGATATAGGGCGCAGTTAAGAAGTGGGGCAGCAAAACATTATAATGAAATAATATCCCTGCTTGTCTTTTCTACTAACATCACCAGCTCTTCTCACTTTCACTGGCTGCAGGGGAGGGGAAAGTAGGCACTGATAGCATTTTTGGGGGTAATTTTGAGTCCTGTCTGGGCGAGAGGAACACGTCGTTAGTGAATGGAGGGCAAGAGGGGCAGGAGGGGCTGACCGGGTTGAAGCTTTGCAGATACAAGCACCCCTAATTGCTTTAATATAGTCCCAAACCCATCCTGCAGACAGCCCCGAGTCCTGCTTAGCCAAACAAACTCAAATCAATTAGTGTTGGGTTCCTTCTGCGCATTGTTATGCTCGGCACACGGTTTGTTTAAGGGAACCGGTGACACTTTTTCATACACATCTCGCGCTGCAACAGTTCTGTTTAACTAAGATGTCATGTTGCCTCATTTGCCTGAAATCAAATCCATCGCAGCTGAATGAGAAGCCAGAAAATTCAGATAATACTTTAGCATTTCGATTTTTTTTTCCGTCTTTGCTGTACAAAGTAATTAATAAATTGAGGGGGGGGGTGAAGGGGAGCCAGTCTCTTGGCTGTGAAGAGGATCATATTTTGCATGCAGTAGGCAATGTTTTCCTGCCTCTTCCTTCTCTAAACCCCCTGAGGTTCTTGTAGTCCCCCCCCTTAGCTTTGAAAACAAACAGAAACTGAAGAAGGGATAATATGCGTTTGCATTCATTTGCGCGCTGTCCTTCATACAAAGATTCTACCTTCCGAGGGGTCGAGTCTCCTCGCTCGCCGTCCGTGCTTGGAGTTGTTGTGGACAAACATGTTGTCAGACACTGCCAGCACGTGCCCGTCAACGTTCACTGTCGTCGATAGCACAACCTAGATGTTTAGAAAGGGAAGGAAAAGGAGGCAGGTAGACAGTTTACTTGGAGATTCAACTTGATAAGTATTAATTATTCAGTTTAGCGAAGCCCCTGTTTTGTTTGTAAAATGGCATCGTGCCCTGCAGGGTTTAATCCCTAACAAGAAGGGGAGAAAATATTTTCAGCTTTTATTCTATGTATTAATTCCATGTAACGGAGCATCCTAAGGGTGGCATAAAGTCCTCGCTGTATAATGAAGCGGCTCCTGCAGATGGCCCTAAATTTAGTCTCCGACGATGCGCTGCAAGCGTCGCTGATGGCAAAGAGGTCTCTATCTACCAGCCAGGAGCACCGCAGCAATTTGCCCTCTGATACGTACATGCAGATTCCGAGCCATCTGCTGTATCGCGCACGCATGCAAATGGATCCGCATCTGCTTCGAAAAATACAAGTCTCCATTGACCGAGCGAAATGGAACCCCCCGCCGCGCGAAAACAGAACCCGAGATCATGACTGGGCTTTGACATATGCGTGCCTAGCGCCTCTTGAAAATCATCTGAGCCTCGGGACCCCAAATCAAGCAGCAGCTTTCAACCTGAGCCTCCATGACTTATATTACTGGGCTCCAAGAACATGTGAATTCTTAGAGGGAGTATAATAACTGTATATGTTAATTAATCCCACTTAGTTTTCTCGTTACAGTACCGTATCTAGACATAAGGAGGAATTTCTTCATGATGAGGGTGAGGAGACCCTGGAACAGGTTGCCCAGAGCAGGGGTGGCTGCCCCATCCCTGGAGGGGGTTCAAGGCCAGGTTGGATGGGGCTTGGAGCCCCTGATCCAGTAGGAGGCATCCCTGGGTGGAACTGAACAGGCCTTGAGGTCCCTTCCAACCCAAACTCCTCTATAATTCTATGAATATCCAAAGCTGTAAGTCCTATAAACCCAGAAATATAAATGCCTTTAAACCACAAACGGCAAAAGTGAACGAACTTCATTTTAACTAAGATAGAAGATGCATCTTATTGAAACTTTCAAGTTTCGACCACTATTTCATGTAAATCAGCTGAAATCCATTCAGCTCCCATTTCAGCTATTGAGAATCTGACCCTGGACGCATTCGAGTTTTCACAGATAGAGATGTCTCAGCCCAGCTAAGAGAACATCAGGCTCTGCTGTTGATATAATCTAGAGCCCATAGCAGGAGAAACCTTGCTCTTCCTACAGGATTATGCAAGTTCAACAAATACTTTTTTCTTGAGACAAGCTTAATTCATTCCGAAAGGGTTTTGTCATGCTGCGCTCTTCCACTCCTCAAGCATTCCTGTCGCAAAATGTGTTGCTCGTGGGCGCCAACTGATTTCATCGTTGCACATTTGGGTGGAGTGAGACTCCTCTCCAAAGTGAACATTTCCCGCATGACATAGCCGAGCCCACTCAGATGCACTTCATTATTTCCCGTTAAACAATGGAAATAAATTTTAATCTCTCGCTGGCCAACGCAGAGCACACTGTGGCAACAGGGGAATAGCCCTGAATTATTCCAGTGTCTGAAATATTTACGACAAGTGTTTAAATTGCAACCAAATGTAAATAAAGAGTATATCATACATATAAAGTTACGCTCTGTGATATATACGTATCTGACCTCACATACACAAGGTACATGTGTAAACGTACACACACCCACATGCTCTCAGTATGAGCCTTTAGGCAGGCTTGAAGTACACACACGGTGCCTGGTTGAACCACCACGTGGGTGTAAATGGGGCACAAAGCAAGAGTTGTAGAGATCCCTGTGTGCTACGTAGAATGGTTTGGGTCAGAAGGGACCTAAAAGTCCATGGAGTTCCAAGCCAGGGTCACCTCCCACTGGATCAGGGTCTCCCAGCCCCATCCAACCTGGCCTTGAACCCCTCCAGGGATGGGGCAGCCACCCCTGCTCTGGGCAACCTGTTCCAGGGCCTCCCCACCCTCACAGCAAAACATTTCTGCCTAAAATCTCATCTCAATCCCCCTCAATCCCAAGCACCCTCTGTTCCCTGAGCCAGCAGGGATGGAAGATGAACACTCAGACCTCTCTCCATGAGCGGCTCCATTTCCCATTCATCATAAGAGGGTCAAAGCCACCTGGCGCTTGACAGGCTGGGACCTAAGGTAGATAAATACAATATTCCCAGGGATGGGACAAAATGCAAAGTTCTGATCTTCACCAGGACCTTCTCACTGAGTTGGATCTCACTTGCAGCCATCACTAAGCTTCTGCTGAAATTCATCAGAACCGTCGCTGTCTTCACTAAAAAAATTGCTGACAATGTGGAGTAAGATCATGTGGGATTACAGAGATAAAAGTCCCTGAGCTTCTTCACTTTGCTCCAGTCATTCCCTCTCGCCTTGATGAAGATGACAAACCAATTGTTTTATACCAAAGATTAAAAAACAATATTGTATGGACAGAAGGAAGAGGAATGTGCATTCCACTATGGTCTCTAGCTCCCAGGCCCTTCCCTTTCACAAGCCAACTTCTTTCCCCCAGTGAGTATTTCCTGGGTCATGACGGGTGACCCTTTCCATCTGGAATCAATCAGTCAACTCCTGACAACTTCCTGAAACACCTCACTCCATTTCCCGTTCTCTCCCCCTTCTCTCTTTCCCCCTGGTTTGCTTCACTCTTCAAAACTGCAGGCCACAGCAGCTTAATGTTAGAGGGTCAGACACAGTTAGACTCCAAAACACTACACAAGAACACCTTTGACCTTCAAAAATCTTTACATCTTAGCTAAACAAATCAAGGTCAACGCTTTCTACCATTACCTTGTTAACCATTTATATGCGTTTTTGCCGATGCCCTTCGGAACACATACTTATCAATAACACTTGTTCTCCAAACGTCGTAAACCGTGCCAGGCCTTTTTATAAAACCTGATTTTAGTGCCGATGAAAGGTGATGCACGAACTTCCCTGGAGATTTAAGTTCTCGGATTTATCCGCAGCGCCAGCAAATTACTCACTAATGGGTTTGGTGCGGTTTACTTTTCCTAATCTGATGGGACTTCTCGTGTCGGATAATTTGGCCTTTATCCGACTAGGGGCAATGGGGATAAACTGGAGAGGGGCAGATTTAGACTGGACAGAAGGAGGAATTTCTTCACAATGAGGGTGGGGAGGCCCTGGAACAGGTTGCTCAGGGAAGTGGTGGCTGCCCCATCCCTGGAGGGGTTCAAGGCCAGGTTGGATGGGGCTTGGAGCAATCGGATACAGTGGGAGGTGACCCTGCCCATGGTAGAGGGGTTGGAACTGGATGGGTTTTAAGAACCCTTCCAACCAAAACTATTCTATGATTCTCTTTGGCTGATGGTCTTTTACCTAAAATCCATACTTCATGCCAAAGGGAATGATCTGAGAACATCAAAATACATCAGGCCATGGATTCTGACAACTGCAGCGGAGGGTCAGATTTGACAACAATAGAATAAAGACAAGATCTTGTGCTGCCCAACAGCTGGATCAACCAGTCATCCCTGTTGGAGTTTCAAAGGACAACTGACCAAGAAAGTAATAGGGCAACGTGATATTTCTTCATCCATCAAAAGTAGGTCCCACCTCTAGGAACAGCGATGGGGTTACAGACTTCTAAGTGGTGGGTTTGGCAGTTCTTAAGATTCCCCTGGCAGATCTGCAAGGGTCTCACTTTTAGCTACGAAGCCATAAAGCAACGACTCCCCGGCAGTACTGCACGTGCTGCATCTCCACATTATTTTTGTTTCCCAGGTGGGTTTCTGTAACGTAATCCCTGCTCTAAAACCACAACGAGGGTTCACCGACCGGGACATTCAGTCAAACTGTCTTTAGCACGTTAAACTCACATTCTCTGAGCTGCACTGCCCCTAGTTCCCTTCCATGCATGGCTCAGAGTGTTGTATTTCTTGACAAACCTTTAACCGAGGACTCCAACCTTTCTGCCCTCATCTCTATGTTATATCAGTATTTCTAAACTCTAGATACGCGCCTCTTCAAATCACATAAATGCAAGCAAATACACTCCATCGTGTGTATAAAAGCTGTATCGCTCACAGACACCTATTTAGACATATGGTACAAGCATTCCAGGCATACAGGCATTTACTTACATGTAACATATCTCATCACTGTGTAAATGATCTCTCTCAAAAAAAATTCCTGTTACCATTCCAAGTGTGGAAAAAATTCTTTATGACATCGTACATCTGGAAACAATATTACATTCCTGATGCACTTTCCCTTCTAACTCTCTAGTCACAGCACCATGTTATTTTAACTTTGGAGAAGAATAACTACTACGAGGGCTTAAAAAATTACCATCCTTATTATTCTTTTCCAGCTGGGTGGAAGGAAAGATGTCAGGGCTCATCCCACTGCCTGCGCTTGGACAGGGCTCCCGTTGATGTCAATAGGCGTTTTGGTTGAGCGAGTAATACAGGAGCAGGTCCTAGAAGATGATGTGTTTGCTTCATAGTTGGATTAGGAATAAGATAAACAATGTGAAAAATGCAAGGAGCCTCTCTATCCGCTCAAAACTTCCATTGGATTCTTTGGGAAAGCCTCCCCGAGGCTCTGAGCTTGCTGCAGGCTCTCGGCTAACAGAAAAGATGATCCACACGACCTTCGTCGTAGGAATCGTTGACTAGAATCATAGAATAGTTTGGGTTGGAAGGGACCTTAAGGATCACCCAGTTCCAACCCCCTTGTCACAGGCCCCCTAAGATCATAGTGGCCCAAGGGAAGGAGATAACACCTGGGTCACCGCTACCTCATCTCATAGAATCGTAAAATAGTTCAGGTTGGAGGAGGCATTAAAGATCATCTAGTTCCAACCTCCTTCTATTGCAGAGAACCAAACCGTGCAGCTTCTGAGGTGCTACTGAGTATATTTTAGAGTGTGATGGGTACAAACATGCAGTCTGTGAGCAGTAGCAGTCAAACAACAAGGCAGGGACACCTCCCACTGGATCAGGGGCTCCAAGCCCCATCCAACCTGCCCTTGAACCCCTCCAGGGATGGGGCAGCCACCCCTGCTCTGGGCAACCTGGGCCAGGACCTCCCCACCCTCAGAGCAAGACACTTTTTTCCTAAGGTCTCATCTCAATCTCCCATCTCTCAGTTTAAAACTGCTCCCCTCATCCCATCCCTGCCCTCCCTGATCCAGAGCCCCTCCCCAGCTTTCTGGAGCCCCTTTCCATATTGGCTGTTAAGCTACTTCTGTTTCATTCTTGCTATCCCTTTTTGTTTCTTTACAGTCTACAATGCTCCTACCTCACAACATCACCCCATCATACTAATCCATCTTTCTTTTTTCCTGCATGACACAGACCCTTCAGTCCTTCATATCAAAGCTGGCTGGGTGAATTCTCAAGCTCAGCCAGCCTGGCTCACGTGCCTGATGATGAACTGATCCAACCAGTCTGAGGTCAGAAAGGAAACCTCCCCTGGGATGCACCTTGTTATTTTCCCTTTCTCTTTCTCCCTAGGGCACCCTGGGGGTGGTACCTGCCAGGAAACATTCCATGTCATGATTTCTGCTCAAAACAGAGGGCAACGGCTGACCTTTCTCTTTAGGTTTGTAAAAAAAAAGTGTGTTGGTTCCAAGATGACCACTGTTAATATCGATGTCCTGTTGTCTTGTAGCCTTCTCCAAACCACGACACTGGAGGATGCGTTTAATCATGACACTACCGAACGAAGCAGAATTCCCAATCAACAGGAGCCTAATGCGTTAGCACCAGGTCTCAGCTGAAGCATTTAGGCTGAAGTGCCTCATCTTAATTCCACAGAATTATTGTCCCCCATTGCACACCGGTCGTTACCATTAAGTATCACTGGGCTTCAATCAAGTTCTCTAGAAGTCCTCGTTAAGTGGAGGGCATCGTATTTTTCCTTTATTCTCTTCCTAGGAGGATCATTCGCTGAGAGCGCAGCAATGACAGTAAATGGCAAGACCCACAAAAAACTCCTGTTTGCAGATTACCTNAATGGTTTCAAGCTGAAAGAGTGGAGATGAAGATGAGATCTTGGGAAGAAATGTTTTGCTGTGAGGGTTGGGAGGCCCTGGAATATGTTGCCCAGAGCAGGGGTGGCTGCCCCATCCCTGGAGGGGTTCAAGGCCAGGTTGGATGGGGCTTGGAGCCCCTGATCCAGTGGGAGGTGTCCCTGCCCATGGCCAGGGTGGGACTCCATGGACTTTGAGGTCCCTAGCAACTCCAAATCATTCTATGATATTGTTCTATCTACACGTATGTTCGAGCAGCCATCAAAAGCTCCATTAGAAAGATCCTTTTTCCCCGCTTTATCCACTGACAGACACTGAAGTAGTGAGTGATTCCCAATAAACACGGTATTACTGACAGTAAAAGAAAAAATGCTGAAATAATCACCACCCATCCTTTAACTTCTGAACCATAACATTCAACAGCAGAAAAAAACCCTTTGCATTCTATTTTTTTTAAAAATTGAAAATTAAGAGGTTTTCACTGTATCTTCTAAGACTTGCTTAATACCAACGGAAATTTCAAATAGTTAATGTGGTCACAAAGCAGCTGGTGTTGCGTTCCAGCTAAAGAATTATACTAAAAAAAAAGAAAACCCACCTTTTCGGGCATCTGGAGCTGTATTAAATTTACAATGCAGTGTTAATGTAACCTTTCCGCCCCTGTTCCTCCCCACCCTCCATTTCTTTCCGATGAGAATGATATGAGTGAAATCTATCATTTAATTTAGTTTAATACGCTGTGACTACACTAGAAAAGATCTAAATCTTGTGTGCAGAAGTGAGGCTGAGGCCAGGCTTCAAGACTCGATCCTAACGCCCTGGAACTCTGGTTGCCGGCCAAACCAAGCCCCGACTGCGCAGCTTCACACCCATCTCTAATCAGAAGCATTAACTTGACGCTTTTCCAAACATGAGTAACCATCCTTCCATGCTGGAAGGACTCAATCAGAGGCATTGCGCAGCGCTATTTCCATGCCTCGTATTTATATTTTGCATTTCAACAACAAACCCTGAGTTTGGGGTTTTCATTCAACCTCCTTTAAAAAGAAAAAAAAAATTATTTTTTTTTATGAGACCCTTTCAGTTTCAATAACAATTTAAATGAGAATTTTGATATCATCTCTTCTGGTATTTTTTTTTTCCTTTTAAATAACAAGAAAAAAAGTAGGATCTTAACGTCTCCTGGAAATCTGACGAGCATGACTTCATTGAAAATGAATAGATTTGGTTCTGCAGAAAAACACAGGTACGAATTAAGAGCTACTCAGCTGACCATCCCTGCAGAAGTCTATTTGCATAAGGAAAGTTAAATCAGGGGATAGTTTGGGTTGTCATCATCCCCCATCATGTAGTGAAACCATCCCAGGTGTAGGACCTCACCCTCAGCTTTTTTGAACCTCATGAGGTTCTCCCAGTCCCACTTCTCCAGCCTGTCCAGGTCCCTCTGGGTGACATCTCGTCCTTAAACGCATAGAAATGTTTGAAAGAGGAGGGCCTGACTAACAAGAGCTGTACAAATTATTCAGAGGGACAATGAGGGTTTTAGATGTTCCAGAATAAAACATAATGAATTAAATAATAAAATATATTAAATATCCTACTGCACTGTGTTAGTTAACCCTGCTTTTACTTCACTCACACGATCCTGGAGTGGTAGGGCTACTGTCCTTTCAAATCTCATATACAATTCAAGTCATTAACTACTTTGCCTGACGTAAATTAACAAAAATGAACATATTTCTAGTGTGCAACACACCAGGAATAGTTTGTTTGGAGAGATCTTCTTGTCCGCATATTTGACTTTAAGGAGAACTGACAGACTGTGCTCCACAAGCTCAAATTTAAAAGAACAAGACACAAAAACAAGCCAAAAAAAAGAAAAAAAGAGGATGCGGAAAACAGACAGCGGAGCATTNAGGACCTCACCCTCAGCTTTTTTGAACCTCATGAGGTTCTCCCAGCCCCACTTCTCCAGCCTGTCCAGGTCCCTCTGGGTGACATCTCGTCCTTAAACGCATAGAAATGTTTGAAAGAGGAGGGCCTGACTAACAAGAGCTGTACAAATTATTCAGAGGAACAATGAAGGTTTTAGATGTTCCAGAATAAAACATAATGAATTAAATAATAAAATACATTAAATATCCTGCTGCACTGTGTTAGTTAACCCTGTTTTTACTTCACTCACACATTCCCACACTGGTAGGACTACTGTCCTTTCAAATCTCATATACAATTCTACTCATTAATTACTTCGATGTAAATCTTAACAACGAAAATGAACATATTCATAGTGCTCAAGCACACCAGGAAGAGTTTGTTTGGAGCGATCTTCTTGCCCCCATTTTTGACTATAAGGGGAGCTGACAGACTGTGCTCCACAAGCTCAGATTTAAAAGAACAAGACACAAAAACAAGCCAAAAAATAGAAAAAAAAGAGGATGCGGAAAACAGACAGCAGAGCATTCATCTTAACCCTCATTACCTTCAGGGAAGTCATGGTTCTACCCCTAAAAACAAGGAGGCAGAGCAAGAACAAGCTGCCTTTGCTTGTTATCTTTACTGTTCATCATGGCTAATTTCCTCTGGAACACAGAGACTTTTTTTTTTCTTACTCCCAATGTGAAAAAAATTTAGCTATTGAACTACTTTCTGTATCTTTTTATTTTTTTCATACATCTTGACCTCTGTAGCCCAGAACAAAGCTCACCAGCCAATGCATCCAGTTCCGAGCAAGCCTGAATGAAGATCGTGCTCTCGCTCAAAACCTCAAGCCTTGCACAATTTGTCTCAAAGGGTTCGTGTTTGTAATTCCGAAGCAAAGTCTGGGCAACATTTTTGGGTTTGATTAAAAAAAGAAAAGTAAGATAAACGTAGTGGTTTTGCCTGATCTTGATTAATTTGGAGGTTTGAACTCAAATCTCACCATGAAACTCGTACGGTATGAACTCACACGGACTCAAAGTGCAAAAAGAGTTTAAGCAAGCCCTGCAAAACAGAACCACAGAGTTTCACTTGGCTCTTGTTTTCCATCTTGGCATGTTG